>JAHWFP010086076.1:14622-27614 GCA_023313725.1 Lithobius niger | reverse complement strand
CGATTGGAATTCGGTAGCTTAATACACTTGAATACAATTTTTACGTTTGGAGGGGTCCGACTTACGTTTTATAATTGGTATTCGTTAGTTTTTAGTCCAGAGTTGCGGCGATTCATCATATCGAAAACGGCCGCCATGTTGGATCCACAGATCACAGAAACACGGAGCTCCTACACTGTGGCACCGTGCATCCACGAGCGAGCGAACCATGATGCACGCAGCCACTAACGAAGCAACCCGAAGTAGGCTTCTCTGTAATGGCTAGGGCGTGCAATCGTTACCAATTGCGGCAGGTCTGCACACGTTCGCGCCGTCTGCCGCTTTCGTCCGGTAAATCGCTGCTATACTGTATAAAGCACGTTTTAACGAACGAACGAACGAACGAGACCAGAAGGCTGGAGTTGTAGATTTTGGCTGTTTAGTTCTTCGTTGAGACATCTGGAGGCAGGTGGCTACACGAACTTGGGAAGGAAGGTAGGTCTCTTTAATGAAGACACAAGGACGAAATGGACCACGTCAACAGGGCAATACAAAGCAACAAGTGTATACAGCGTTTGTTTACGTTCTTTCGTCGGAGGTAAGGGAAAGAGCAGAGGAAGACAGACGTAAGGGGATGAAGAAGTTGGCAACGGACAAGAACCGACCCGCACGACAGGAGGGTGGAAGACGCCGGCCACGCTTTTATGATACGGACGTACGGAAGACACACAACGCAAGACGACACAAGGCGTACAAGATCGCCAAGGAGGGAATACCGACGGACAGCAAAATGAACGACCGCACAGCATAGGAAGCAAGCAACAGTACGACTCCGAAAATTCAGAACGTTTGCCGACCGATAAGAATGCGAAGAGGAGTGCTGCCTACGGGAAGAAGACATCGTGGAACAGAAGAGTTTCCTTTTGATTTTAATAAACAAAAGTGTTTAATTTTTTTTAATTGTATTTTCAGCAGGACATCCAATAAAGGAAAATCGGGTGCCCGTGAGAAAAACAGTGTAAACTAAACCATAAATTTCTCGACTTGCAACCCGTACTGGTAAGTTAGGTACAAGCCTAGGTTGGAGGGCAACATTTTTGGGGTTTTGGGTTGATTCATTTTTTTTTTTAGAATTTTGGCTATTATTTTCAGAACTAGAGTTGAAATAAAAGTCCTGTTATTTATTTGGCTAATTTTCGAACTTAACTGCATTTTAAAGGGGGGAGGGGGTGTGCCACCGTGCAGCCATGAGCGAACCATGATGCACGCAGCCACTAACGAAGCAACCCGAAGTAGGCTTCTCTGTACGGCTAGGGCGTGCAATCGTTGCTAATTGCGGCAGGTCTGCACACGTTCGCGCCGTCTGCCTCTTTCGTCTGGTAAATCGCTGCTATAAAGCACGTTTTAACGAGCGAACGTGACCAGAAGGCTCCCACACCTTCGGGTGTGCGGATGCAAGAAGCTAGACAACGGAACAAGACGTACAATTCGAAGACTCTAAAGCGGCCGGAGAAGGGGATTCTCAAACGGCTACAGGGATTCGACCTAGTCCAGTGCCCAACGCCTTGCAGAACGGCACGCGAGGAGGGAGTATATTCGGGGCTTAAAGCATAAATATGTGTCGTCTCCATTACTCAAACCAACACCGTCACAACACATTGAGTGTGACGTCACACGAGTGTTTCCCGCAAATATGCAAAAATTGTCGGAATAGACCGGTGTGGTACTGGCTAAGCAGAACTACATAGCAGTAAATGGGTATAGATACTGCAGCTTGTCATTTGGTGGGTGGCAATCTCCCTTTAAAGTGGCACTATCACCGATTGCAAACTGTTCGCAAATACCCTGGCACCATCTAGCAGCAGCGATATTGTTAACCTGTACAGCTGGCTCCCAGGTGCACTAAGACGTACTAAATTCTCACTCAATAATTAAGAGGGTTCGTGGCTAGTTTGTTTCGTAAAAAGAAGTGACACTGAGCATTCCTTCGCTTGATGCAAGCAAGTGCTAGATAAGTACTATACCACGCGCCATGGCCGTTTGCTGTGACGTGCATATCACGTGACTGGGCTAGTCCAATCAGACGGCCAAACAGCCGTTGTTCTCGTTCGTCATTGGCTAACTCATGGTGACGTCACGGCAAACAGCCATTGCGCATGGTTTAGATACGCTAGATGTAGCCGAATTCTGCCTACTTTCAATCTGTGATAGTGCCACTTTAATTGCCTTTAATAAAAAACCAAGATATTAAAAAAAAACTTACATTTTTATCAGCAGACACAGCGGCGCAGAGAGCGGCTACTAAAATCAGCAACATTATCACGCGCAGATTTGTTTAAACTCAAAACTGTATTCTATAGCCTCGACTTTTGAAATTTCAGAATCTGACGCCGTGCTTTTTATACAGGGGAACAACAAAAGGACGAAAATTATAATTTTTCGATGCAGGATGCCACAAGATAATGACAGTCGTTCAAAGCGTAGCCTAATTGCAGGATTGAGACGAGACGCGTCCGTCGCTGCATTGCGCATGCGCAACTTATCGCACGCAATGTGGCCATAAAAAAAAAGAGGAAATGTGTTTACAAAGTAAATTTCTACACGTGATAGTTTACTCACATGCGTCAGTGCATCATTTTGTTTCTTAAAAAAAAAAGAAGACGGATTTAAAGTGCAGGCACTGTTACTAACTGAAAGTCTGCAGGATCCGGCAACATCTATATAGCGCTCTCTACCACTGTTTAGCACTTACTTGCATCAAGTGCATGGAGTCACGCAAAAAGCCATTTCTTTTAAAGAAATAATCTAGCTACGCATGTGACAGTTTGAACGGACAAAATTACTTAGCACCACCCAAGTACAGAATCTCTTACAAAGGCTTACTAAATAGGACTAATTCTTCCCGTAACGGACCTGTCACTCACTCCACCGCTCCTGTAGAAAAAAATGAATTTACAATTTTTTTTTTAATGCTAATGCTACGTTACGCAACGTTTTATTATTTTTCTATATACTGGCTCAGTTTTCACGGTTTTTCCGTGCGTCGCCTCTTTACCGTTTTAAACCATAGCCTAACTATTAGTTTACACGCAACGATCACGTCGGTAAGGACGTCGGCAACGTTTAGGCCTAACGCCAAAACCGATTCAGAAAGGACGCTGTCTGTCCATCCCATTCTAAATTACGAATCGTTTAACCAATAATTTAGTTGCAATAGAGCAGTGACGTCATATTATTATATACAGTATGTCCCAGAAGTCCTGAACCAGGTAGGCCTATATGGTATAGGCCTGTACTACACCCAGAAGAAAGTCCTGGGTTCGAGTCCTGGGTTTACTGCGAGTGAACGCCTATTGTGGAAGACATTTGCTACTCCCATTAGGTGCATATTTTACTCATAGTTTACCGATTTGTACACCTCAGGCCTAATATGGTATAGGGCAGTGACACGACGTAGTATTATGGTGTATAACTCTATCATGGTTTTTCGATCAGCGTTTTACCCAAAAGACGCTGATCGAAAAACCATGACTCTGTGGTGGAGCCAGTAACTGGGTTAGCTGCAAGGTGCACTGCACTGGTGGGAAAAAGGAAGGTCGTTTTACTGAAGCCAATGCTATTAGACTGAATTTCTTAAACCTATAACGCACGATTTTTGTTGTTGGAGAAAACAACGTTCTTTTAAGCCTAAGAAATCCGCTCTCAAACCACTGTCTTGACTAGAAGTGCCGTTTTTTCCCTTACATTTTAATGTAGTGCACCTTGTAGCTATGCCCACCAAATGGTATCTCGTAGCCAAAATGACGTCACATGACGCTGCTCTATAGGCGTAGGTCTACCATACCAGGCCTATTAGGTTGTTAGGTTGTTGGTTGGCAATGTTGGCGAAATTTCGGCAAGTGGAATCTTTTTCTCTCCGATGTACACCTTCACAGCATCATAGGGATCGGAGAAAACAACGATTTTTAGGCCAAAGAAACCGCTCTCACAGCACTGGCTTGACCAGAAGCGCCGTTGTTTTTACCTCCATTTTAATCTAGTGCACCTTGTAGCTATCTCTTCAGATGCTAGATCGTACCCAATATGGCGTTAATGTCGCTGCTTTACAGGAGTTTCTGAAATGAAATTCTGTAAAAATGGAAAGGATTTAATGCTAATAGATCGCCGAATTAAAATTTTAAGATACTTGGTGAAATAAGGTTAAAATAACAAAACTAGCCTGACGAATTTTTTCAAACATTTTTTTTTTGTTTTCGATTCGGCATCGACTGTTAAACGATTTAAAGGTACCTATTTACCGAATGACAGACTGCAGCGCCGTCTAGCATTATTTATTTCTACGTAGTACTTGATTTTAACAAGCGAAGGAATGCACAAATAAATTTCTTCTTACACAACGAAGAAGCCACGTGCCTCCTTAATTATTGAATGTAAAGTTGGTGCGTCCACGTGTACTAGGAAGCAAGCGGTCAAGGTTATAACGATATCACTGTCACTAAATGGCGCCCATCTAGAGATTCAAAAGCTGTGTTTCAAAATGGTTGCTATATAGAAAACGCGCCCCCGTGATGTCGTTAGGCTTAATTTTACCACCTGCTTCCTGGTGCACGTGGGCGACGCACCAACTTTACACTCAGTAATTAAGGAGGCACGCGGCTTGTTTGTTTCATAAAAAGAAATTTATTTGTGTGTTCCTTCACTTGTCGAAAATAAGGGATAGACAGAACTATAGTTTGTTCCACATTATGTTTTCAGAAAACTGACTGGATGACGACTCGTTTCCTTGCACTTAGGGTGCAAAAACATGTGGATATCACACTTGTAGACTCAACTAAGTTGCTGTTAGAGTTTACGAATGGGATGTTTACGGATTTTTTGCATTCGTAGTGGGAAAAAACGTGGCGTCATACAGTCAGTTTTCTGAAAGCATAATGTGGAACAAAGTATAGATAGCGGTAAATGGCTACAGATGATGAAACGTGTCATTTAGTGGTAACCCCCCCTGTAAGATCATGAATGGCGCTAACTAGTGGTGGTAGGTTTCTTCACGTTGATTAGTAGCGCATAGCAACAACAACAACAACAATACTGACGTCAGGATGTAGTAGTCGCAAATTGATTGAATCGACCTTCAAGAATATTCGACTTATTATTCCGGCTAATTCTGGACAATCTTTCGGCCCCGACGATGAACGGAGGTTTCCCGGATCAAATCCCTAGGTTGGCACTTCCCTTTACCAGATATTTCTTCTTCTCTAAAAAAATCTG
This sequence comes from Lithobius niger, assembly GCA_023313725.1. Taxonomy (NCBI): domain Eukaryota; kingdom Metazoa; phylum Arthropoda; class Chilopoda; order Lithobiomorpha; family Lithobiidae; genus Lithobius; species Lithobius niger. The sequence continues at coordinate 22,367 of JAHWFP010086076.1, read as the reverse complement.
GTAATGTTCAAAATTGAGCCGGTTCAGCCATACAAGCATTAATTGCTTCGGTTGAAATTGGGCTCGTCAAAATTAAAAAAAAAAAAATATTAAATATTTGTGTTGACAAAATAACCATTTTCCTTTCTATTCACGGTTCAGGAATTACGAAAAAATATTTATTTTCATCTAATTTTGTGGATCGTAAAGCACCGCTACTGAACAGGAAGCTGATGAAGAAACGTGTTCAAATCACATGTCATTAGTTTTATTTGTTCCAATAATTTAGAAAACGTTAATTGAAGTGGGAAAATCTAAAATGTATATAAAAAAAGTAGGACAGGATGACGTTAATAGAAGAATAAAGTCGTATTTCGAAAGTCGCAACATTTGTTTGTTGTGAACTGGAGCAGGAAAACCGCCTACTACATTCTCGCAATTTGCTTGATCATTTTTGATGTGGAACCTACTGCGGTTTTCAGTATACGAGTTGCAAAAGAAATCTCCTCGAGCTTAGCGAGGTGACGATTAACTACTCCAGGTTAAAGGTCATTGGCCTCGGCCACAATAAAATGATTTGACAGACAGACACAGAATGATAACATGGGATGACATTAAAGATTGTAAAGCACGCGTGAACAGTGGAGCTTGTAGTTCATAAGTCCACCTCTAAGTACGCAAGTTAGCAATTATCAAGTAGGTTTTTTAAGAATTTAGGACTGGTGACATTCACGACATTTTTTGCTGTAGTGTGTTCCAGTCATTGGTCACTGGCAAGTCGTAATCTAGTACACTGCTTATTAATTGTCAGATTGTGGCCTCTCCGATTGTTTTCATGTAGGGTCGAAAATTGGTCTCTGTATGTCATACAAAAAGATGAAGAATTTTGTATTACACGTCGATAAGGTCACCCCTTTTCCTCCTCTTTTCCAAAGATGGTAGGTGAAGCTTATTTATCCATTCTGGATATGAGAGTTTACTATACGTTGGGACCAGCCCAGTAACTCTTTGTACTCTTACAAGATTGTTGATATCTTTTACTAGGTATGGGGACTAGGGTGGATCAAAAAAATGCTTTTTTTAAATTTAAAATCGTAATAGTGTGGAAAAGTTGGTCTTCAACCTCCTAATCACTATCCCAAAAGGAAAAATTTCTAAAATAATCTTTTGAGGTGCCCACCTGGGCCTAAAGTTTAACATTAAAAGTCAATGGGGAAAATCGCTAATTCTGCAAAAGTGATTTTTGACTAGTTTAAAATATTGCTTTTTACATTATCTCATTTTGAACTCTCAGAGACCACCAAATTGAAGCCAAAATCAAAAACTATTTTTTTTTCTTCCAGAAAACTGCGAATTTTCGGCCATCAAAGTAGGGCAAAAAGGCATTTTTGTCGATTTTATGCCTTGAATAAAAACGAAGTTTCGGGATAAAAAAATTTTTTTAAATTTAATTCTGCCTTCTTTTAATGGTCTCTGAGAGTACCAACTTACATAATGTAAAAAAAAATGTATTTTAAACTAGTCAAAATTTTTTTTTCATAATTAGCGATTTTTCCCATAGACTTTTAATGTTCAACTTCAGGCCGAGGTGGGCACCTCAAAAAATTATTTTCGAATTTTTTCCTTTTGGGATAGTGATTAGGAGGTCGAAGACCAACTTTTCCACACTATTACGATTTGAAATTTTAAAAAAGCATTTTTTGATCCACCCTAATGGGGACCACAACACGTTTCCATATTGGAGGATTTTGTAGACAACACTGAATGAATTTTCTGGAATACGTTTAAATGTGCCGTGTAACAGTCCTCGCCTTTGGTTTGACTTTTTTCGCCATGGCTGCACACACTGTGTTGCCCAATTGAACTCACTGTCCACAATGATATTAAGTTTTCTCTTGGGCAGAGGTCTGAATGATGTAGCAAATGTTGGTTTACTAGTGATGAACCGACTACAATTCGGCTATAAAGAGGAGAAATTGAGAAAGTACTACGGTCTTGCAGCGTGCTGCTTAAAACTGGCATTTTTAACCTCACTTGATATCTTCTAACTTGGAGGTAGCAACCTATCCAGCCATGCAGCACGCCGGTCACCCCGAAACTGCTGGAGCTTGTGTAGCAATAAATTGTGACTCAGTGTCGAATTCTTTATTCTCAGAATCAATAAGGATGGTGTCATATGTTGTTTTGCTGGCAAGGTTATCGACTACATTGTGGTAGGCAGTTCAAAAATTTGTGGTAGAAGAGTTTTTGTAGCGAGCGTTAACCGCTTCTGGCCATCTAGCTGCCCGGCGAAACCCTAAGGACCAACTGGCTGCAGGCTGTAACACAAGCGGTATTTTTTTCGTAACAATCTACCGGCTTAAAACCGAGACACCGTAGTTTTAACGTTGGTTATCCTAGAAAATCGTTACGTCCAGTCGTTCCACATTTTGGTCGCATGGTGTCGCGACACAGAACGAGACATGAAACGCGGTAATATAAGGCCGGCCACATACGAAATACGACAAAATAAATACGTATGCAAACCTATTTACGTTGCCTTTTGGACTTGTATATCAGAATGCCTGAGCGGGGAATCTAATCCACGACCTTTGAAGCCGAAGGCCTAGGTCCCACCGCTGAGCCATACTGACACGGCCTGTCAGTAACGCCGTGTCAGTGTGGCTCAGCGGTGAGACCTCGGCCTTTGGTTTCGAAGGTCGTGGGTTCGATTCACCGCTCAGGCATTCTGACATTCAGTCCAAACGGCAACGTAAATAGGTTTGCATACGTATTTATTTAACTTTCGTTGAGCCTTTGGGTGGCCGTACACCAAAGTTGAGAGCATCTGGTGGAGAGACCCCGTCACACGAAACTAGGATCTTCGCGACGTCTAAAGACGTCTCGCGACAACGTCACATCCGGTGTGGGGTGCTCAGCTCATTGCTATAGTTTTGGAGACGTCTGCAGCATGCTGAGACAAGTTTCGACAAAATGTCCTGTCGTGCGACGTTTTGTGCGGCCACCCTTTGGCTTTCCAAATGCGACAATTGTCTCACGATAAGACGTCGTCGCATCCGGTGTGTTGCACTCAACTCAATGCTATGGTTGTCGAGACGTCTGTAGCAAGGTGAGACATGTTAACGCAAAATGTCTTGTCGTGCGACCATATACCGCATTTGGTGTGTGGCCGGCCTTATCATGGGCACTCCGTGGAACCCTTGCGGCTCTCCTTTATGGCTTTCCTGCTAATACTAGAATCAGCATTCAGAATTCACAGCAATCTGTCTGGCGCAATTTTTGAAGGATGAGGGTGCGTTTACGCAGCGACTCGCCTTTGCATTCTCGCAGCTAGAACTCAATCGTGATGGCAAGGGCGACATAGCCATGGTAACAACGCTAAATGGATTAGTTAAATCCGACATCGTTTGAGTAAATACTTGCAGTCTTATAATCCGTGCCAATAATATAAAGAATTCCTCATGACGAAACAATTTTCCCAAACGCTTCTGAACTCACGATTTTTGCTATTTTCGTTGCGAGCCGGCAGACATAAAACCGCCGCCATGTTGGAATTTGTGGTGATTTCTAGCTTCTAGCTGCGAGAATGTAAAAGCGAGTGGTTGCATAAAAGTGCCCTGAAGGAGGGGATGGGAGCTTGGGGAGGAAGGAAGACGAAAAGGATGGGACCTTTGGGTAAGTTCGCCCCAAAGTTTCGTGCAAATGAAATACTAAATTTACTGAATTGTCATCTTGGAAATGCAAAGTTTATTAACTTAAAAGTTGTTGATACTTGGTACAGGATTTTAAAGGAATATCACCATAACCCGGTAGCGTATAACACAGCCTGAACTATTAGTTAAAAAAATAAAAGAGAACCCTGTAGTTTTCTTCGTCAGATTCGTCAAACAATAACCGCAAGTTTCCTACGTGGTGATTACGCCCCCAACAAGCTCCTTATCTTCGGGACAAGTCTGCAAACAAAAAATAAATAAATATGAAGAAAAAGAACCGGAAAAATCTATTACATTATAACAACCAAAATATAAGTTAACTCTAAAATCCTTGATTTCACTAAGTAACAGGGTAAATAGGGGAATTTACGCATCAGTATAATATTATAAATATAACGAGAGTTAAGCCGAAAAGTCTGTTTCATAGGCCTACATTGTATAGAAAAAAACGAAAGAATGTGAGATTTATCCAGTTTAGTACTGTTTTCTATACCACTACGTCCTTTTTTTTTTTTTTAGCAAATGTGTTAAGTTAGTTACACCTTGTACGCGTACATTTTAAAAGTACATTCCTCCCAACGCCATTTTTATCGATCCTCCACATCTAGTAAGGCCCCCAACTTTTATATACTTGCCGTTAGTCGATCCCTTGCTAAAAATCCATTTTAAAATGTGGCGTCTAAGAGATTTTCTGTTGAATATTGGGAACTAAATTAATAGCATCCTGCGATTATATGATCATTTGTGCGCTTGCAATAACCTTGACGTTTCATCTGTTTGTGTGTGTGTGTGTGTGCTAATTTTTAATCGTTTGCTAATAATTACCATGAGATCAAAAATCTAAAAAAATAATGCGGTAAAAATTAAAATTATTTATGCCAATAGATCGCCGAAGAAAAATGATAAGATACTAGCCTAAAACAATTGTCATGTGTGATGTTAAAGTGTGAAAATCTATCCGGTTTAGTGCGACGACACAATTTTGCGTTCATGTTGTTTCGTACGACCAAGGCCAACTGAGATAGTAGGGATGTGCAAAACTCGAAATTTTGAGTCGAGTTCGAGTTTGAGTTTGACTTCGTTGTGTAAACTCGACTCGATCCTAAAACTTTAAAGTCGAAATTTTCTGCTTGCTTCTGTCAGTCGGTCTGAGACCTTCTCACTTCTACAATCTTTAGTTTGGGACAGAGGAGATCTATGTTGAGTTTTAGCAAAACAGACCGTAATATCTTCAACAAATTGCAACAAAACTTACCACATTTACTTAAGTTTGTAGAAAAACTGCTTAAAAACTGTGCAATATTTCTTGTAGTTATATAGTGACTGTCGTGTGTGTAGTGTTTTTGATACAGGAAAAACTAAATTTATTTGGTTCAGCGTTTGTATGGTTCCCACCAAAATACAGAAAGAATATCGCCTGAGTTTTCCTGATTTTCAGAGTAGTTGCGGTCAATTTCCAGGTTATTTACCGTAATTTTTGGAAGGAAATTTTTTTCGCAGATGGGTTAACAGTTTTACTTGTTTCTAGGGTTGACATGTTGCAAGAAATCAGGTCTATTTGTTGAACTTTTAGTTTTCAACACAAAAGTATTAAGATATAATTTTTATCACAATGTCTTAACATACTGTGGTTAATGCACTTTGGCCTTGGCCCAAAAACCTGGCTTTGCTTTTCTACCGGAGTTTTCCAGGTTTTTTTTGAAAAATTATAAAATTCCCCGAGTTATTCTTAGTTTTTAAAACCATACTGAAAACTCGAACTCGACTCCCAACTCGACTCGAAATCGACACGAGTTGAAAAAGTTGTGATCGCACACCCCTATGAGATAGTAGCTGCGTTCCTCGCAGCGAGGAACGCAGCTACTATCTTAGCAGGCTTTGTATTACTTCGCCGATTCTCACGAAACGGAGCGATGGTAAGATGTGCGGGTGGCAATCTGCGCGTTTCGGTTATAAGGCAGGCGAAATGTACCTTTAATGATTTTTTCCCCAAAAAAACGAACATTTGATCAAAAAAAGGCCACAATATCGGATATGTTGTTGATAAATAATCGGGGCGACAAAATAGCCAGGTGGTGTGAGCTGCTCACCTATTTGCTCACCGCCATCAACGCTGTCCAGCGACACGCTACGAAAGCAAATGGACAAAGAAACAAGATGCGATGACGCAACCGAAAAGATAAGCCACAACGCTGTTTCCAACGCAACACGAGCTGTTTGCAATAGCGTCGGTTCATTTTGTTAACAGCAGGTAGAGTTGGCTGTTTTTTGCTACCAAGTGGTTAAAACCAGATTTTACCCTGGTTTTTAATGTCCTGGCAAAACTGTTTTTGCCATGTCTTTGCCTCTTTGGCCAAAAATGTGACAAAAATCTACTTGAAGTCAAATTTTATAGAAGTGCCCTACAATAGTTAAATATTGCCAAAAATTATAAAAGCTTCCCTTGAAAACGTCGCACCGTTAACTTTGAAAATTCATATTCACTTTTTATTTGCCTTTCGTGGGCTTATTCTCGCAGTAACGTATATTCTTCTCACAATATCTGTGCAAATTTATGCAACTGATTGTCGAAAATGTGCACAGATATTGTGAGAAGAATATCTTTTACTATGAAAATAATCGTGTATGAAGTGGCTTGCCGGTTTTTGCCAGGTTTAGTCGGTAATAACCGGAAAAACAGACAAAAACCACTTTGCCGACAAAAAAACCTAACCCTGGTCGACAGCATAGCTGACGGCACCCTAGCCTATTTAAGAGTTAATCCTACGCGAGGATTTTTTTTTTGTTTTTTTTTTTGTGGACGAACCGAGTATTCGGGGCGCGTCTTTGACCGAGGGTGCACGAGAAGGTTTCTTAATAGTACAGTCAAATTAGCTTTTTTGCGGGAACTAGTTCCCATTAAGCTGGAAATTGGTACATAACCCCTATACGTCATACTAACCAACATACTAAAACTCCCCAACATTCCGAGTTGAGCTTTCGCCGCCATCTTGGAAAAATGGTCAAAATTCACTTCCGGTTTAGGGTTTTCGTCCATTATCTCGTCTCCCGTTAACTTTACAGGATAATGCATGGGACCAAAGTTGAGGAGCATAAAATTTCCGACAAAAATTATATCTAGTAAAAATTTCCAAAAACCTACAGTTTTACGAGAAATCAATGGTTTAATTGTGCACAGCCCTACTCTCATGTCAGCGTTTTTCTCTCATCACGGTTTTAAATACACAGCGGCGTAAGGGTCGGGTTTACGTCAATACAGTATGCCGGAATAGGAATTGAAGAAAGAAACCACCCTTTATGCGCAGTTATTTCAACCAATCAAAGGAAATCAGTCCTTAGAGCGACGTAGAAAATGGGTTTTAGGTGGGTACACAAAGGTTATTAAAGCGCTTCAACTCCTTACGTCGACGTAACGAGGTGGTTTAAGACAAAGCGACTTGAAAGTGGATTTAAGTGGTTACACGGGCGTTCTTAAAGCGCTCTAAGCACTACATCGACGTCAGTTACGTCGACGTAAGATAAAGCGACTTAAGAAACCTCCGTGTACCCTCGCTCTCTGTACCTTAGGGTTAAAAGTCGAATAAGATCTGGTGTTCAATTTGACGTAATTGGTGTCGTTATAGGTTAGGTGCCTTAGCCCGAATTTCACCAGGAAATTTTACAATCGCGTAAGGTTTAGGGCGTAACGGACAGCTGCAAATACTCATGCAGTTCTTCTAGCTTTGCTGTAGCTGGTGTAAGGCTTAAAGTAATAAATTTTTAAAGAAACTTACATTATCCAGTCCTTTCTTCCAGCATGTTATGAATTTCTGGCCATAGGCTTTCCTCTGAAAATAGTGAATTAAAAAGTAAAAAAAAAAAGGGCAATTTTGACTAAGGAAATACGTACACTAAAATTAGGGCGGATTTATAGGGGCCACACATAAATGTCGTAAAGTATTACGAAAGTGGGGAGAGTGGACTCTTTCCGCGTTCACAACCAGCCTAAAAAAAACAGTCTAGAGAAAATCGAGAAAATCGAGAAAATTTACAATTTACCTCAATTATTTCCCT
>JAHWFP010086076.1:0-14522 GCA_023313725.1 Lithobius niger | reverse complement strand
CCCCCCCCCCCCCCAAAAGTTGCGACACATTGCCACAGGAGAGAAGAGGGGAAGGGGTTGGAAAAAGAAACACTCCGGGTTGAAGTCATTTATGTTCGACCCATGTGAGTACAGCACTTACCTCCTCTAAGTTAGCTATATTTTCTTTACATCCGCACTTTGTGACCGCGTTGTCTTTCATTGAATTCGTACGTCCCTACAAAAAAAAAAATAATAATAATAATAATTCGACCAGTAGATTCAAACGAAAATTTACGGAATTGGGTCATTCCAAAGACCGTCTGAGATAGAAATTACTAAACTCATTTCACGAAAATGAGGGAACGCAGTTTCTGTCTCAGCTGGCATTGCGCGGCGCTTTTTGAGTCCTGCGAGTATTTTATGAGCGGCCACGTCTTCCTGGAGGGGACGGCTTTTTAATAATCGACGGCCGCCATTGTTTTTGTAACCATCTTGGATATCAACAAGGCACACTGCTACTAAAACCGATTATCTGTGTTCGTTCTGCGTCGAACTCAAGATAGGCCGCGGAGACAATCAATTTATTGCAATAAGACCACAGTACAGCTCTTTGCAAGGGGAGGGAGCCAGAGTCGAAGAGGGTGGGAGTTACAAAAATTTAAAACAAGTTATTGGTGCTGAAGGTTTAGCAATATAATCAGAATGCGAGCAAAAAGGACATTCCTCCCAGCGCCGTTTTTCTCGACCCTCCACATAAAGTACGGCCCCAAAGTTTTATTTACTTACCGTTAGTCAATCCCTACCTAAAAATCCGTTTTAAAATGTGGCGGGCGTCTAGGAGATTTTCTATTGAATATATATTGATAACTTTATTTAATTGTGTCCCGCACTTATATGATCCGTTGCGCGCTTACAATAACCATAACGTTTCATCTCTGTGTGTACATGTACTAATTTGCTAATAATTACCATGAGATCAAAAATCTAAAAGACTAATGCTGTAAAAATTAAAATTAATAATTCCAATAGATCGCCGAAGCAAAATTATAAGACACTAGCCTAGAAAATTATAAATTGTGATGTTAAAGTACGAGAATCATTCCGGTTTGTGACGACACAATTAATGCGTTCATGCTGGTTCGTGTATGAGGCCCAATACCAAATGAGACAGTAGCTGCATTCTTCGCTGCGAGAAACGCAGCTGCTATCTCACTTGGCCTTGGCGAGGTATATGCGCGATGGCGACCAGCGCCTGGCTGTTATAAGGCAGGCGGAAAGTTACAAGGCAGGCGGGGTGTTGCTTTAAACAATCAGATCTCTGGATGTGTAAGTACACAATAAGATTTTAATTGGTACATTTTTAAGTTTGACCACTTTTTTTTTATCTCTACAATCCCTGTAAATAAGGCATTCGAACAGAATATGAGAAACAGTTTCAGCTTCATTACAAAGGTCGCATTTGTCTGGCAGGTTAGCTTGTCTTCTCCAGACAGTGCCTTTAATAGGTAGGAAGTCCATTCTTACCATCACACCATTTTTCCTAGTGTTAAAGGAGTAGATGCGTAAATCAGGTAAGAAGGCTTCACGCAGTGAAGGCGCTAGGGGTGGGCCAGGGTGGGCCATGACCTTCCCTCCCCCCTAAATATTTCATGGCATCCCCCTAACCCCCAATGGCCGCACTAACCCCAACGTTCAGGTCACCACAAGAAAAAAAACTAAAAAAAAAACAAATGCAGTCTAAACTTGACTAAAAGTCAACTTGGCCAAATGAATAAAATGAGCTTTCATTTTTGTTTTAAATTTACTTAAATTTATTTATTTATTTATTTTTGTAGCACTTTCCTTTGAAGCTTACGTTACGTTCAGGTTAAATTAAATGGAGTAAAGGTGCCTGCTACGGCTGCCTTGAAAAAAAAAGTCCCTGGCCCACTCTGTTTCGAGTTGGGGCCTGGGGGGGGGCGGCCCCCCAAGAAAAGAGACAATTTAGTCCTGACGTCATCACTGGCAGTGGAGAGATATGGTCTGGGGTTTTCGTTTTCCCTGGGTGAAAAAATCCTGGGGTTGCAAAAAGGTGAGCTATGGTCAGGGGGAAAACAGAAGGGAAGGAAAAAGTCGAGGTGGTCGAACCCCGAGGATTTTGTGCTGAACCCGCAGGGAAGTATAGAGTAGAAACCTCTAGGGAAAATATCCCACCCCTGATATCCCAAGGGAAAATGATGTAATGAGATATCGAGGGTGTTTTAACCGAAACCCCAGGGGTTCCTTCCCCTCGACTTGCACAAGCGCATATCTCACCACTTTTAACTTTTCAAAATCCCTGGGGATTTCCTCAACACCCCCCAGGGTTCCGCCAACTCGGAGTTTTGCTTTCCCCGGGGTTAATTTACCCCTTACCATATCTCCCCACCATGGATTGACGTAACCTTGGGTAAATGTGCAAATTCTCAAACAATTCCAGTTTATTATCGTTTGTTTGGAAAAAAATTGTCAGCAATTGTAGATTAATTTTAATCTACAATTAAGTATTAATTAAGAAATATTAAGAAATAAGAAACAATTAAGAAATATTAAGTGGAGTTTAGTGTGGGTTGCCGGTCAAAAGCACTTTTACAGTTGTAACTCTTTGAGTGTGAACACCTGCGCCGAACTACGATCTGAATGTACAAAGCTTTCACCTTCTTTCTTCGAAACCATCTCCAGGTCGAAACCTAAACCTAAAATATGTGAAATCGACTCCGTAGCTTAAAGAAGCGCTAACACCGCTTGAAAGACTGCAGAATCTGGCAATATGTAGCGCTTGCATCAAGTGAAAGAATGCACAACGCCATTTCTTTTAACGAAACAAAGAAATGACTTCCTTAATTATTGAGTGACAATTTTGCATGTTCTCTTGCACGTCCGTGCAAGCTATGAAGGTTTAACAATATCGCTACCGTTAGATGGCGCCATGGTATTTTCGTTCGCTTGTCAATAGGTGATAGTGCCTCTTTAATTTTTCGTTTCCTTTCGTGCGTGTGAAAACTTTATAATGTTTGTATAAAAGAGGTGTCATTTCCACAAAACATTCGAGAAATGAGTGGCGCCATTGCTGATGAAATTTGCAAACTGCTTCTTTGTGCCGTTGCATATCTCAGCTGGCATTAGTTCTTTTTCATGCAGTTTGTAAATTTCCTAAGGACGGCGCTGTTCGTTTATGAACGTTTTGTTAAAAATATAACGTTAAAATACATAACGTATCTTGTGAATAACATCTGCTCATTCATTATCTTTTTTGGAGCGGAGCTCCGCTAGATCACACTCCTATCAATACCTTCCTAAAGCACCGAACCAAACGCACCACTGTTAGTGACAGTTCAGCTCATTCCCTACTAAAGCCGTGTTGATGGGGCTTGCTTATGTCAACCAACGTCAGCGATGAATCGTTTACGGTGCCTATAGCGCATGCTCAAAAGCTCCACCACTGGCAATCACCCGCAACCACCTCCCCGAGATGGTTCGCAATTTTGCATTGCTCGCGCCTGATTACTTCCATCAGCGTAGCCTGGTCTAGTCAATTACCCACGCCTGGTCACGTTAAAGGTATGACGTAACGAGTGCTTTGTTGAGCGTGTTGATTTTGCTGAGCCGTGATTGCAATTTTGAAAGGTACTAAACGGCTGACGCAACGTTACTGCGCACGCTGCGACGTTAAAGGCCTCTCCAGACAGAAGAAAATTTCGTGCGAAGCTATGCGTAACTACGTGCCTACAAGGTCAATATTGCAGTAATCGTGTGGTTGGTGTTGCGTTAAGGACGAATATTGAAGTCTTTTTTACACCATACTGCGTCGGCGTGGAGCTGCGAGCAGCCAGTCTGGTTAGGGCTTAAGTTTGGAGCCAAACCGTCTCTAACAGTGGTGCGTTCTGTTCGCTCTGTTCGGTGGTTCAGGAAGGTACTGAATGTAATCTTAGACCTGGTATCACGCGAAAACCACAAGGAATATCCAAACCACACTTTGCATGCAGCAGTACGGAGGGTGGGAGGTTATATCCGAATGCGATCGAAATTCAAATTGTGGAAAATGTAAGGGAAAGGTGCAGGGATACAGAAAAACTAAAAGATAAAGGATGAGTGTCCACCATTCATAGAGAGAAAGATGCATCAATAACGATTTCATGATCCTCTCCAGCTAAGTAGCTTGCTATCCTGGTAGCCTTTTCCTGGTTGAATGATATCACTACTTTCAAAGGCCAACCATTTTTGGCCCAACAGCCAAACAGCTAAGAAAGCTGAGCCCGCTCCATTATATCGACAGTGGAAGTGACGGCGGCCCTAGTAGTATGACGGAGACTATAGATTAGTGACACGACGTAGTATTATTATATACAACTCTATGCTGGATCCTTAATGGGTTAGCTGCAAGGGGCACTGCAGAGAGAAACAGAAGGGCGTCTTACTAAAGCCGATGCTGTGAAGGGTGATTTCTTAGACCTAAAACGCGCGATTTTTGTTGTTGGAGAAAACAACGTTATTTTAAGCGTAAGTAATCCGCGTAAGAAATCTGTTTTTCCCTTCATTTTTATGTAGTGCACCTTGTAGTTATGCCCTCCAAAACCCATACTGGAGCCAATATGGTGGCAAGTGTCACTACTCTATAGTGTTAGTGGTTTCACCCTACCATCCTAGTCGTTTCATCTTTGCTACCACATTTGTGTGGTTAAACCTTTTCATTATATTACTAATCAAACGAAGAGACAATGCTGGAACAACACGGCCGCCGTAAATTTCCAAGTTGTCTAATGAAGGTGCTTAGGTGTTCAATGTCGAAACCACCTTACCGTGTTTTATAAATAACATTCACTTAATGTCTATTAGGTTCAACCATTACTGTAAAAAAATAAAACATTTAAAGGTAAAAAAAAAAATCGAACCATTTTAACATTTCCGCTAAAACGCATCTCATCTCTATGCTACAACCAGGCTAACACTCACCTTATTAGCAATGAAATCATCCACAAATTGCTTGAATTTATCACAGTGAAGACCCCAATCTTCATCGACCTGTGTGATAAAGTACAATAATAGTATTAAGTGACACGAATATTATACCTTAGAACGCTTTCGGGATGACGTTCAAAACATCGTAATGAAATTTCCTGATTTTTCCCGGTTTTCCAGACCAATGCTGACATTTTTCCCTGAATTTTTTTTCGGTTGAAAGACGGTGCAGTAGGGGACTGAACATTTTTTTTTTCACATTTCACTAAAATCGCCATAACTGCATCACATTGTTTTACCAAATCAAAAAATTGTATTGCCATAACTGGTATTTGTAAACAGTAGATGAAGGCGTAATCTGACCAAAACTAGAAACGCACTTAAGACATAACGTCCCATATTATATATTTAGGCCTAAGGAGTTTTTTTTGTTTTATCACAAATAAAACAAAAAGGACATGTATTTCAGTAAATATCCATGTCCTTTTTGTTTTATTTGTGATAAAACCAAAAAAAAGCTCCTTAGGCCTAAATATATAATATGGGACGTTATGTCTTTAAGTGCGTTTCTAGTTTTGTGAATGTTTTAGAAGTAAAAAGTGAAATCCGAATTAGATATTCTTTGAAGATAAAAAGACTTTACTACGGAAAATGTTGAAATTCCCTGGCTTTCTACCTATGTTTATCAAATTCCCTGATTATTCCCTGAATTTTCCAGACTTGATAAATTCCCTTAAGTTTCCCAGGTAGAACGCCACCCTGGCTTTATAACTAAAGGCCCAGGAACAATAGACCACATCAGTTGTACCAGGAAAAAAATGAACATGTTTGTTCGCTTCATCGGAACCTAGTTGTACCAGGAGGGTTTAAAGAAGGTTCCGTAGATTGAAACGAAGCAGTAGTCGTCTATGATAATGCCACTACATGTTCCATATCTTGTTCTCTGGGTCACGAAGACCCATTTGTAGCCAGTGTCGTTGAACCACTCACTGGCCATAACTATTTCCAGGGATAATCAACTTTAAAATTCACTGTACAGGTTTCATTCTATTAAATAGGTGTGGAAAAATATCATTCTTGCTACGACAGGGCTGCCACTATTGAAAATACTGAAGTAATGTCCCCGAGTTTCCCAGAGTAATTGAAATTAATCTCCAGGTTATTCAGGAAGGAAATTTCAGGAAGGAAATTTTTCCACGCATTTTTACCAGTTTTGCTTGTTTTTACGGCTCACTTAATGCAAAAGAAAAGCCCAATTTAATGAACCTTTAGTTATACTAAACAGGACAGAAAGCCAAATGGGCCCGATTAGTGTTAAATAAATACGGATGGCCCCTTATTTTTTTCAATCAGGAAATTTAAAATTTAAATAAATTTAAATAAATAAATAAATAAAATTTAAATTGTGGTGTAATGAATGGAAGTTAAATAAGGGGAATAAAAAAAAGAGAATTTTTTGGCACAGGGAAAAAAGGGGGAAATTTTTGTCTTTACTCTGGGAAATTTCTGTAAGTGAGGAGTGGAAGCACTGAGCGTACGTTCTAAACAACTGTAGAGTGACGTCACATTAATTTTGATGGCATCGGTCGCTTTTGGTGGTTATAGGTCGTTGCATAGCTTCCTGGATGTAAAAGGCTTAAAGTTAGAAATTCGACGCTTCGTCCAGTTAGCCGCTGATTCTGCCACCAGTCGCGCTGCGAACACCCCGAAAATCAACTGCTCTTAGCATGCGGACTGAACTGTGAAAGGTACTCGTGACGCGTGAACGTGGATTTTAAGTAGGGATCGACCGATACAGGTTTTTGCCGATCCGATCCGATGCCGATAACTGTCATTCCGATCCGATCCGATGCCGATCCGATACCGATATTTAATATTTTTAACCAAGCAAAATTTATGAACTTAATAAGAACTAAAAAAATACAATGTTATCCTTGTTACTTCATATAATTGAAAATAAGTTATAATTATCATATTTTTACACTTTTATTGCAATGAGTTACAAAATGTTATTATTATTACACACACAATGGTTCTATCTGGGTAAAATTTACCACTGCTTATCCCGTCCGGTTCCTTGTAACTTTTGGCACCTTCTCATACCAGGACCACAAGTAAAAATATGGACCATATTTAAAGTTAAATGCCAAAAAAATAGAAAAAAACCCATTTATCAGCACTGTAGTACAATGAATTTAAAGCAGATTAAAATTCTTCATTACAAACGATTTAAAATTTCTGATGTTAAGTATGAGTATCCTACTTTTGTACTCCATATGCACACTTGCATGAGAGAAAAAACGAAAATCGGAAATTATAAAACTAATCTTTACAGGGGCTGGTCACGCCTTTTAAATTTCAAATCAACTGTCTAGTTTCCAGGCTCTGCAGCTCCTCAAACCCCCATCCGTAAAAAAAAAAAAAAATCCCAGTAATTAAAATTATTGTCTAGCAAAAAATTAATTACGAACGAATGACAAATTAACGCTGGACATTGGAAAAATATTCTTTTGCTTACTTTACTTGTCCCCCTCCCCAAACTCACGTCTAACTAAAATAGACCTCCGCTTAGGAAAATGCGATTTAAAATCACCGTAGCCCATCTGGCTAACTACCCAGCACGAAACAAAACTTGGGTGTTTGCTTTACCAATCCAAGGCTTTACCATCCTCTCTTGAATTTCTTACGAATAAACCTTTTTGCTGCAATATCTTTAAAAATCCATATATTTCATTCAGATCCATTTGAAACTAGTTTTAAATAGATCATAGTTGCTCGGATAAACTGACTACGTCGAAGAAACCGGTTGTTTACAAAATGCTCTTTAAAAGTTGATATCCGAAAGGTGCACCTACTACCAGTAAAATGGAGGATACAGCTTGAATAATTTTAACAGTAGTAAAAACACAGGATTCGAGTAAATACTTGGATATTGTTATACTATAGTAATAATAAAGTATTTTTAAAAAGTAATAATTTTAAATTTGATGAGACGATTTTTTTTTTAATGGCCTAATGTTCATTACTTTTTCTTGGTTGTCCGCGCACTGAGCACCCTGCCGATACCAGCAAAGACAAAAGACAACATACTCCGTGGCAAATAATTAAAACGTTTCTCGTTACCGCATTTTTTATGGATTTGTATTTCTAAAATAAATTACAATTTTGACATAATATATTTTTAAAACCTTTTAAAAATCACAACCCGCTTATGCACTGTCCAGGATTACTGACTAGCACGTTTTCTGTTGGCCCTTGTGACTGAGCTCCACAACAAAGAAATCTTGCAAGGATCGGAAGTAACGCTACTAATGCTTCTACAACCATCGATTTCTTTAACTAACAAAAGGTAAACGAGATCGCAAATATAAGTTTATGTACTTTTACGTTAAATATTTAATAAAAGTAACTAAGATACACAATGTTCAGAATTAACCAAATTTTGGGTGGTTTTGGCACGTGCTCCGGTAGGACCAGCTGGTGCTTTGATCCCGTTGATCGCTAGACGACTTAAACGCAATTCACTAGACATTAGTATTAGTATTTACAAGAATTTATAAATTGTTGGTATTGAGAGGTGACAAGCCTTTGCTAGTTAATCTGTTAAACCGAAGCAATTTACAAAACTGAAACTCGCGTTTGGCAGTGAAGTTGACATCGGTATCGGACACATAAACCGATCCGATTCCGACCGATTATCGGATGAAAAAATATCGGCCGATGCCGATACCGATCCGATGATCGGTCGATCCCTAATTTTAAGCTTAAAACATTGCATTGATAGCAAATTATTAAAGTTTAACAACAATGGCTACGTACCTATTTGTCCACTCGACGACCAAACAAAGTTTCCAGAGTTTTAATTTCGAGGATTTAAAATAGAATACGAACCAAGGTTACGTCTGTACAATACGCTACGGCGTTTTCTATTCTTGTTAAAAATGTGTTAAACGATTCTTTGACGTAACAATAAGTCATCCGAAGACTTCAAGAATAGTCACCATTACCGTAAAATAATGTTCGTTTACTGCTGCAACACCGGTAAATCTAATAATGAAAGGATTTCCACGTTTTTTGTGCGTCCCGCCAACACTAATCAATGCTATGATTGGGGTAGTTCGTTCTTCGTGCTTTCACTTCAGCGCACTATTTGGACGACGCGTTTCGCATGCTACGTGAAACCGAGCCTCTTACATACAGGAAGCTATGGTCGTTGTGCGGTACGATGAGTTAAAAAAAAAAACTCAAAATCAGTTTTGAATAATATGCAATACTTACGGCTCCATAATTGTTCATAACACAGTGCGATTCAGGTGGTTGGTTCTGAAAGGTAATGATACAACTCGGTTAGAAACAAAATTTTAACAACCAGATTTCGGTTCAAAAGAAAAATAGTCCAAAAATGTATGTGATTCGTTGCCCTCAGTTTAGGACTATGGTCGTGTTGTAAAAGAAACTGTTTTTATTTTGGATTTACAAAATAAAAACATCAATTTTTTTTTTACTTTGAACAAGCAGCACATAAAGGGAAGAACTACCAATAAAACTACCAATAAATTCTGTAACTACCAATAAAACGGCTAGAAAACCACTAAACGAAATGCCCACCACCCGCCTACTCCAAATCAGTTCATTATTTTTTTTAAATAATACAACTGATTGGTGAAAAATCATGTCTGAGAGAATTATTTCCAAACCATCCATAGCAGATAATAAATACAAAACTTTTCGGTGTTTCCGAAAGAGAGCGCTGTATCTTTATGAATTTGCAATGTAACACAACTTAAGCCATTATCTAAATAAAATTTTAAAAAGTGACGTTGGAAAACCTATTTCGGAATAGGTTGGCCAACGAAACGAGGCTGTAGCTTTACAACATCGTTTGTAATCGCTTGGTGTCACTCAGGGCCGTAGCCAGGAATTTTTTTATACCGCCACACCAGAATTAAAATGAATCGCCTCCCACCTCCCCCCCACCAAAAAAAAAAAAATCTCTCATTTCCCAATGAATTTTCTTTTCTTTCGTCGTGCATAATGTAACCAACCATACCTGGACTTGAAAACAAATTGTTTTAGTGCAATAATCAACATTTTTTTTATTAACAAATCAGAATTTTCTTGTTGATTACCGTTTCCGTATTTCAAAACGGGCAGGCTGAAGCAGGCTTTTAAAATGATTTTAGCCAATTTCATGTTAGCGTAAAATTTTATTGATATTATATTCCAAAATGGAAGCTTTATTTTTCTTTGTTTGGAATTTTAAGATATCTACATGATTCGGAAAGCATAAACTTTCATTTGAAAGCTTTACCACCTTTTTACGTTGCGTAGTTTTCCGGAAGCAATCTCGGAGTTTGTAAACAAAACTCAATATCTATCGTAGGCCACTGTAAAGGCCTCGTCGCGCTTCGTGCTCCTCGGCCTGAAAAAAAAACCCCGCACGTGCGGGGGTTGCGGGGGTGCTGGCTACGGCCCTGGTGTCACTAGTTTTTAGCCATTGCGGGAACTTACCATTTGGAATTTCTGTCTGCAACCATTTGCTGTCATCCCTAAAGATTGCTACAAAAAAAAAAAAAAAAACCTGCAGTTAGAAAGATTGCTGATGTAATTTACGTTACTGCAACATCGCTGGTCTTATTTTATGTGTCTTACTTTGAAATTTCCTGCCACCTTGCCGTAATTGAAGCAATCCTGGAAAAGATATAATGAAATGTATTTCAACACTAAAACAGCTTAAGTTTTGTTTAACATTTTAAATACAAAATAATCAACAAATTCTGAAACGTCCGGCTTAACCTGAATAAAGTGAAAAAACATCGTGGTAACACGCTGACATGAGTAACGAAATGTCAAAAAGTAAACAGCCCTGCAGTAAGGTACGTGCTTCCAGGCGTCGATTACGTTAACGCAGGTAATACCCCCATATAACTCATAGGGACCGTCCATATATTACGTCACACTCTGGTTGATTGATTTATTGTGACAATTGTTACACGGGGATGGTGACGACACAATCTTGCATCACATTTTGGTGTTTACATGGTGTTTGGTGGTCATCGTGGCTGAGTTGTGAGAGAGCTCAGCCAGGTTGCTGGAGGTTTGCGGATCTTGGCAAAGTCCCCGCCAGGACTGCCAGCCAGGGTAGCGTGAGAGGCTACCATGCTCCTTCAGCGGCTATGGGAACTTTTCTGGCCTATTCTGGACAATCTTTCGGCCCTTACGATGATCCGATGATCAGAGGTTTCACGGATCGAATCCCCGGGTTGGCACCTCCCTTTACCAGATATTTCTTCTTCTCTAAAAGTCTGGTAATGTTCAAAGTTGAGCCGGTTCAGCCATACAAGCATTGAGTTGCTTCGGCTGACTTAAGGCTCAAAGAAATTAATTTAAAAAAAAAAATCACCTTATTTTTTTGGCGTATTATTTGCCAAAACAATTGTTCAGATGCAATTCCAATACACATACAGAAACTCTAAAAGTTAAACCCGTGGAGTCTTAGACATTTTGGAAAAAAAAAAGACACTAAATTTAAGTATAAGCAAATGCAAAACATTTTGTAATACAACAGAGGGGATCGTGGTGATATGTGACGTAATTATTAGGGTGGTGTTTTAAATTTTTGTCCCATTTGTGAGAAAGGGGTGGGTGGGTGTTTCAAAATAGGCAAAAGGTTTAACGTAATGTATGGACGGCCCCATACCTTGCTTCGGCAGCCGAAAAATTTAGTTTTGAGAAAACAAAGAAAGTAAAAAGGACCGCGTGGCTCTTCAGACTAGTTCTACAAATGCGAGAACAAAAAAAAAAGGAATTAAATAAATAAATAAATACTAATAATAATAATTTGGTTACTTTCGAACCACAGGAAATGGAGACATGCGGTTTACAACATTTTAATCTGAACGTCTTCCTGGTTGGCTTTTAATTGCCTGATTGGAGGGGAAATGAGATGAAGTAGAACGTAAACACGGTGAAAAGTTTCCAATCGTAGTTTCATACCAAACACCACTTCATAATAGTCTAACGACCAATCAGTGTGTTGTAATGTGTTGTTGTCACAAATAAGTGTGAATTCACTTCGTGACATCTTTGGTTAACTAATCAAAAAAAAAATCATAGGCCTACAACTCTTGAGACTTTATTTCATTTAGTGGCACTGAGCAGTTTGTAAAACTCACCGACCAGCTCAGCGCTATCGCCTCATCTCATCAAATTTGTTTTTACACAGTGGCGTGCACGGGGGGGGGCGTTGCCCCTGCCCTTTTTTGCCCTTTTTGAAGAAAAAACATGCCACATTTTGCTTTTCTGCACTGAAAAATGCTGGTTGCAGCGAGGAGAACGAGCGACCGGGTCCGCATTGAAACACGGGGCAGGGATTTTAAGTCCCATGCCAAGACCAGGCAGGCTCGGACTGGCCGTAGTGCTATTGTGCCATGGCATAGGCGCCCTTTGGCTGCCACACTTGTGGCGCCCCTTTGGTAATTCTTCCGTCCACCAAAGAAACAGGAGTTTCTTATTTCGGATTGGCTTGCTGGCTGGTGACTATTCGTTTCAGGCACGAATCAGCCCCTCTTTCCTTCACTTCCATTGTCAACCTTTTTTTCTACACTTTCCAGCCAAGAGAAAAGATCGATAAAACTATGAAGATCCACCAAAAAAGGCGACCATTAAAATACAGATGTTTAAAAAAAAAAAAAAAAGGACACTGAATCCAGAAATAACATTTGAATTTTAAAAGACGCAAAAGCTTCCGGGGCACGCCTCTCCAGACTTTGCGTGAGGGCTTTATAGCACTTCCCCAGACCACCAAGCGGTCATCACTATCAGACGTATAAGTTCATGGTAAAACCCATGGTGCCACCGTTATGCTTCCAAATGGCACAGACGCCTTTTCTCGTCAGCCCGACTCTGAGACCAGGACATGAAAGACTGGAACGGGACTAGTTGCGGTGGACGGGTCAGGGTCAGGTCCAGACCCAGTCCGGACTGGATGCGGACGTTTTGCCAGTGTGGACAGGGCTTCAGTCTTTGTCTAGAAGTCCGCCGAACTCCCATTATTCAGCAGTGGAAAAACAAAAAGATTTCTTTCGTGCTGCAGTTGTGCTGCATACTCACGTCAAGAGTTAATTGTCAACAACAACAACAAAATTTCAAATGTCAAAATGTCTGCGGCCTTGCAGTGCTGGAAACACCGGTTCTCGTCAGATCCCCGAAGTTAAGCAGCATTGGGCTGGATTGATACTTGGGTGGGTGACCGCCTGGGAATCTGGCTGTTGCAGACATAGGGCCTTAGGGCTTCGGGCAGATGACCAGGAGTGGTTAACGCTCGTTAAATCCTTTGAATCCTTTGAACAAAATTTCAAATAGAACAAATTCTATGTCGCACTTGATTTCAACAAGCGAAAGAACGTGGAAAGAAATTTCTTTTTACACAACAAACAAGCCGCGTGCCTCCTTAATTATTGAATGTAAAGTTGGTGCGTCCACGTGCATCAAGGCGCAAGCGGGCAACGCTTAAAATGTCACTGTCACTACATGACGCCTATCTAGCGGTTCATGAACACTGCGTTTCAAAACGGACGACATATAGAAAAAAAGCTCCTGTGATTACGTTAGGCATAACTTTACCGCTAGCTTCCTAGTGCACGTCGGCTCACCAACTTTACACCCAATACTTCAGGAGGCACGTGGCTCGTTTGTCGTGTAAAAAGATATTTATTTGAGAGGCGAGGCAGAACTAGACGGCGGCAAATGGGTATAGATTCTGCATCTTGTCATTTGGAGCCAATCTCACTTTAATTGCCCTTAATAAAACAAGCGGCTACAGCGACTGCCTAGTCGCACCGGTCTTCTGTACAGTTCCTCCCCTTCCAATGTGGAGGTGCACACCTCTATCATGCACTACAACAGCTATCTCTATTATACTAATCTAAAAGCAGTAGCCATCACAATTGCCGGTTAAAAATGTGTTAGCTTTTAGGCCTGTTTTACATTTTAGGCGATAATTATCAGCTTTTAGGCCTAATTTTAACCAGCAGTTTTAATTTCATAAGTAGCAGCTAACGGAGATGTGGTTTGTACAGTAAGTAAGCCTATTCATTTTTGCACCACGATGCGCCTTCAGGCGCACAGTTACAGTGTTATGACGTAACGCGCAACGTAGCCTATATAGATCAGCGGTAGTGAGGAAGTGACGAGAGAGACGCTGTTGATGAAGCCAACAGCGACTAGTAGCAACTTGACGTTCCCATGGTAACATGATTCTAGGCCTAATTTTCATTTTTTAGGCCTAATTTTAAAAATGCAGTTTTAATTTCGTAAGTAGAAGATAGGCCTAATGGAGAATTTGGTTCGACGGCAAGCCTATTCATTCATGCAAGAATGCGACGAGACTATTTAAACGAAGATAAAATCCATTTGTCTTTATTGAGGATTTTAATTTAGGATTTTAATTCGACGATCAAATGTTATTATTTAATTTAGCTATGTCGAAGAAGTCTATTAGCTATGAGGAAGTAACGATGTTTTAATTTGCCACGTTATTTAACTAACTTCTCACACTGAATCTAACGTTGTAAACAATGGTC
>JAHWFP010086075.1:4538-17645 GCA_023313725.1 Lithobius niger | reverse complement strand
GAAAAAATCTTGAACCCCCTCCCCCCACTAAAGGTCCAAAAGTAATGTTATCCCTCCCCCCAAAAATACGTTTTTCGTGTGCCTATTGAGACTGTGTGCAGATGATTTCCTGTAGACAAGATTAGTGCTGTAGCCAAATTAAGTAAGTACCACTCCGCACCACCAGTTACCACTAGTTGTAAGTTTTAACGAAAAAGACAGTAGGGTTAAAAATGATTTATAAGACACCGATTGCTCCTTGCACCCCGCTTGTGTCGCGTTTCAAACAATTAGAATGATGAACACACTGTTTGCTTGTAATGCCCAAATCCGTAATATGTAGTTAGCACCTGAAAGACAAAAGAAACCAAAAAACATGGGGGGGGGGGGGGCACGGCGGCAAGGCTGGTCTACAAAGTTCATTGAAAGAAAAACTATACTTGTAATATTGGTACTAATAGCTTCAAAACCTTGTAAACATCATATCATGGGGGTCTGGGGGCCCAGGTCCCTATAAGTCATACTTATTTTTTTAAACGGGTAACTGATGAAGGAATGGGTCTGAACTGCTTGTATAAGCCTTCTTTCGGCGTGCAATACGAACAGTAATAAAGTCTGTGTATGACGTTCACAAAAATCTTTATTCAAGTCAAAGACAGCGAGTTTTGCGTAAATTCTTAATGGATAGACGTAAAACTATTTACATTGCTATAAAACGTCAAAGTTCTGTCCCTTTCTTGCCAAAAAAAAAAAAAAATGATGATTTCAACACGTTCTGCAGAATGTTGTCAACAGTCTCTGGCTGAAGGACTGCCGAAAATAGCCGTTTTTTATGATGTCTTCATCGTTCCCCGAAGTTAAACGGAACACGATGAAAGGTCGTATTTGGAGATGATGGGAAGACATAATGGCCTTCATGACTGTTCAAACGCAGAAGATACGATCCCTTTCACAACCCCTTTCTTTGAAATAAGCTATTATCGTGCTATTATAGAATATTTTGTGACACTATGGTGCTATCACTGCTACTTGTTCACCTGCCTGTTCCAGTGTTCCCGTAATGGAAGTCAATCGACAAGACTTCCAAGAAGGTAGCTTTGGAGCGGGGAAATGACACGAAGTTCTTCACTCTATCATAAAAAACATTGCCAGGGAATGTACAGCAAAGCAAAGCGAGTGCAAAACAAACACCATCGAATGTTTTTCTCTGGGTATATCTTAATGAACTTGAGTTGAACGACTGTTGAATGTACGGTTGAGGTGCTCCAACTGAAATATAAAATTGCAAGAAACGTGATTTGGTAAAGACTGAAACGAAAAAAGAAGGCGAACGTGCTTTGTCACGTAAACTCCCAGCAAGCAATATGAAGCGAACCACTTTGTCGTAAATGGACACAGAAGAGGTAACATTATTGAACGGTATGATCAATAGGGGAGGGGAGTAGTACATTTTCGTGTGTTTCTATTATTTTTACACTGTTATCGATTTAAAATGCGTTCAAATTATTTTGCTTATGCTAATTTGAAAGTTTGAAATCAGGTTTTACAGCCCAAACGATACCACCAACTTAGCACTGCCGGCAGGCAGTGCTTATTAGAGTTCGTTTGCGCACGAGAGTTTCAGAAAATTGAACAGGAGGAGGCGGAGGCGGTGGAGCGGCTAACAATGTCAAAATGTTACAATGCTGCAACATGTAACAATAAGGTAACAGTAGGCGAGGCGCACAATATCGGATTATAGCTCACTTTTACTTTTTACTTTTAATTCACTACGCGAGCCTACAGACCATCAGTCATACGCTTGACGTTAAAATCTTAACCTACAATAGCTCACTCGAACAAGATGCAACAATGGTTGGGTGCCGGGAAACTAACATTGTCGTTGTTTGAATTAGCTAGCTCGTTGTGGAAACCCAAATATAAATGATCTTGATTTTTCCTTAAATTTTTAAGTTTTAAACCGTAGGGTGCGTAGTCTTCAAAATTGGGCGGCCGACATGGCTGAGTGACTTATTTACTTTTACAATACGGGCTTCGGGAAGCAAGTTGAATTGTTTCCGCGATTGTTGCCACGATACTGAAACAATCCGGAATCAACTACTCATCGAGATGACGCATGCTAAATCCAGAAATACGCTAATGTGTTGCCATCAAATAATAATCATGCGACAAACCTTCGGCGGAACCTAAACATAAGTATCCATTTCTAATGTTCCGTTTTTTCGAAAACAAAAATCGGTGGACAGTAGACACATATAAAATGGAAGCGAAAAAAGCTAACAAATTAACTGAGCAAAAAACGGCTTCGCCGTTTAGAAAAAAAAAACATTACAGCTCACAGCCCCATACTCACAGCCCTGAAGGTACACGAATAAAAACGGATTAGAGTTCACTCGAACGCTACGAACTACACTCCAATTCGCAAAACGTAAACCCACAAACACACACAAAATAGACGCCATGGACAGCAAAACGCTACAAAATTGAAAGATAAAAATGCATACACAAAATGAGCTGTAATGTTTTTTTTTTCTAAACGGCCAAGCCGTTTTTTGCTCAGTTTATTTTAATTCTGTCAATTGCTTTACCAGTTAAGGTATCAGCAAGGAATTTTCTGTAATTTTCAACAATTTTTTTTTCAACTTTCCAACTAACGAGCATCAACTTTGTTTAAAATGTTGAGCGAGATGGGTGATACTTTACGTGAAATGTAACGTTCAAGTGACATGTTAGGTGCCTTACATGAACTTTTAAGGTACCATTTAGGCAACGAAGGAAGAAAAATAGCGTTGGCGGTCATTTGGGGCCAATAACGGGAAGGCGCCAGTAAGCCACCAATAATTCTGGGGCTCAGACGGGTAGAGACACGTAACAAAAGATACCAGATGTTACCATACAGAATCATTTTATGGTAAGTTCGAAATGGTGGCTGTAAATAAGTCACTACACGTATGATGTAATTATTACACTGCTGGCGCATTTAGATACAGAACGCCATAAACGAGACGTTTACGCCCATTTTGAGGGAATGTGAGGAGTGGAGCTAAAGCAATCTGACCATTGAATCGAGTCACTGGGCAGCTGCACAATCACGTCAGTGACAAAACGCACTCAACTGCAGAGCAGTCAACTGTGAGAAGGACATAAACAGCCGTAGACAATTTTGTACACAATATCACTTAAATTTTAATTTCCTAACCTAATTTTTCAAAGATTTTGTACACTTCACTTAAATTTTGCTCTCGAGTTTATGGCTGAAGCGCTTTGCGGGAAAGAGAAAGAGAGTGAGAGGGAGACGGAGTGAGAGTAAGAGAGCGAGTGACAGTGAAAGAGTGAGAGAGAGTGAGAGTAAAAGAGCGAGAGATTGAATGAGAGTGAGGGTGAGAGAGTGAAAGAGTGAGAGAGAGAGGGGGGATGAGATTTAATGTCACATCGACAGCTACGTAATTAGCACTAAACTCAAGCACAGTGCAGTGGCCCGGGTTACCACAGCACTACACATTGCAGAGATGTTAACCAAACACCAAATCTAGATCTAGGTCTTATCGTATATCTGTATCGCCTGCAAAAACTGAAAAGCCCTGGACACCCAATTGACACACAATGTCTCGTGGATAGTGGAAACGACGACGAACACCATCAAGATTCGAACATACAGTTTTGCTAATTTCTTCTAATGGGTTCAGCGACACCAGTGTTAGGATAGCTTAGGTGGCTTATATCCCTCTAGAGCAAAAGCCATCCAATTGGCATCGTACCACTTCTCAGTCAAAAACAAGAGTCCAAGACATAGCGCAAGCTTTATGAAGGGTCCCGGGGACCATGAGAAAAGCATGCAAGTGCAGCCTATTAGTCAACATCGTCGCCTCCAGACCAAAAGAGAATGCGGTTCGAATCACACGACTGACACGCTAATAGTACTTAAAAAAAACTGCCGGGTTAATTCATGCAGTAGAGGATTAAGGGTGAATTTTTATTTTATAAAATGCCTAACAAATTAGCCTTTTTTTTCATTTCACAATTTTAAAACGGCGCATTTCATCTTTAAGATGGTTGCCAGTGTTTTTAATCATCAAGCACCCTTTTCTATTCAGTGGGCCACAAGCCATTGGGTATGGAATCACCCTTAAGCTCTGCTGCGATTAAAGGTTAACTGATTCGAACACACCGTTTTGCTGAATTCCAATTGTTCAAGGAGTTCATCTTTACAAGCATTAAGTTAGTTTAGAAATAGAAATAGAAAACTGACGGTACACGAAGCACCCACCCACACACAGAGCAACAATTAACAGACAAGTGACTCATAACGAGATTTAAAATCATTAAGTGACTCGGCACAGGCAATGTGAGTGAAAAGGGCGTTCCAGGAAAGGACAATCCTTTCCGTAAAGAATTGGTAGCAGAGTTTAGTCCGGGAAACAAAGCCGTAAATGAGGAAAGGATGACCAAGAGTAAAGTTGAAATTAGGAGAACAAAAAGAGCAGAACCAAAGATTAAGGAGGTTATGAATAATTAGGTAAGTAAGGATCATGCCTCCACGATGAAAGCGATTTTGGATGGTAGTAGCTGAAGCTTACTACGGCCATCGGGTAGGGCCGAGAAAGAATGGCGTGACACAATTTAGTACGGCCCCGCTGGCAATTTTCAAGATGGTTTAATGAATTAAGATTGTTGGGGCGACAGATTTGAGAGCAATAATCAAGAAGTGGAAGAAGGAAAGTTTTGAATAGACAGTGAAATAGGAAGGAATGAGATTGGAGAAACCCTTGAGAATGAAACGTGCCTGCTGAGAGATGACATTTTCAGTGTGAAGATTGAAATTAAGGGAATCGTTAACAATGACACCGAGGTCCGTATGAATAGCGACAAGAGCTAGAAACTCTCTGGACAAATGGTAAGTGCGGATTGTTATGACCAATGTAAATAACATTGCATTTATCAGTGTTAAATAGAAGGGAATTAGGAGTTGACCAGTCAGCGACTCGTTGGATGTCACCCTGAGACAAATGGCAGGAGATATATTGAGAAAAAAGTTTCTGGTCATCAACATAACAGACAATGGGAGAGTAGAAAACAGATGGTAAATCAGAAATAAAAATAATAAAAAGGAGAGGGCCAAGAACGTAGCCATGACGAACACCTGAAGTCACGTGAAACCAGGGAGCGTATAGCCAGGGAGTGAAACTGAAGAGACTTCATTTAGAAAGCAACTTGAATGTTAGACAGTGTATCAGAGAGTTAATTTAGAAAGCAACTTGAATGTTAGACAGTGTGGCAGAGGCTTTGCTAAACTAGAAACAAACAAAAAAACTAGGTCACAGACTAGGCAAAAATCAATAATTTTGGTAACAGGCTCATAAGTGTAGAGGAGATTGGTAAGGCAAGAAGGTTTAGGAAGAAATCAGTGTTGGATGACCAGGAGAATGCAGATTTGAATTACTGAGTGAAAAAATCACGATAGACCAGCTGTTTACTGATTTTTGAAACTGATGGGCCTAGAGTTAAGAAACAAGGAAAGGTGAATCAGTTTTGTGAATTCCTTTAATATGAACTACCTTCCAATGAGTAGAAAAGGTACTAGGGGTGTGAAGATAGAATCGGCACAATGTGAAGGAAAACTTCCGGAAGAATGTTATCAGTACCTGAAGAAAAATCATCCTTTAGAGACTTAAGAGCGGAGAGGACATCAGCAAAGCCAAAGTGAACCATGCCAGTTGCAGATTGAATGGGTTCAGGATAAAAAGCGGGAAGAAAATTTTGAAGACTTGAAGTTGCCAAAAAATGTCCCTTTTCACGTTTCATAATTTTAAAAGAAGGCAGGAAGGATTATGCGAAACGCCAACGCATTGGTTACTTGTGCCCTTACTTAGACAATTAAGGCCCTATTTAGCCAATAACACGAAACACAGCTGAAGGGCTACAGAAAATCGCCAGTAAAAAAAAACTTGTTACGGGGGAGCAAAGAGGTGATAACTGAGATGCAGATGCGGCTAAAGACCCACAGAAAAATGAAGCGAAAGAGACGACTCGGTACACAAAAAACAATGCAGAAAACAATGCAGAAAACAATGCAGAAGATTCGGCTGAAGAGCCACAGAAAATATTCGCAGAAGATGTAACTAATGAGCCACAGAGAATATGATGTTTTGATTTTGAATATGATGTTGCAAATGATGTTTTGTCTGACGTTTATTTCACTAACACGAAAACCATCGAAATCACACTAAAGGAGCCTCTTTTAAGAACTTGATGGTCTTCTCAAGATTGCGCGGACCATCATGTAAGATTTCAGGCAGCATTCCATGCACCCAGCAGGTGCTGGATGCTTGTGATGCCCGACACTCCACCAAAATATGTGCAACTGTAAGAAGAACAGAGCAAGACGTGCAGGGTTCCCTCCTCTCGACGACTAGCCCGTGATGAAGAACACCAGACTGTAAGTTCAGGTTTCATTGTACGCAGCTTGTGACTTGATTCTATCCTTCTTGTCATGGTGGAGCTAGCCTCGGATTCTAAAACTGGCAGATCCTTTGTAACTGGTATCTCTAGGGCAGCTGAGTTTGCATGCTCATTGCCTGGGATCCCAACATGACCTGGGACCCAACGTAGGGTTACGTTTTAGCATCGATCTGGAAATATATCTATCCTATAATTGCACTCTGGAATCTGTACAGGAACAAGAGCTGCTGCGGAGATGTAGCAGCAAAGCTAAGGGCTCGAACAATTGTCTATAGTTCCGTCATAAACATAGAACACATTGGCATGAGCCTGAATATGGCACAAACATTAGCACAACCAACCACTGAAACAGTCATAGACCTATCAGTGAAGTTTTAACCTGCCGAAGGGATGGGACATTCCTGCAAGTACCTTTCTGTAGGAGTGTCCGGCTTCCTGCAAGCCAAGAGGAAGTAATTTCATTTAAAAAAATGGCACCCTCCATGGGGGACTCGCCATGAATTTATGCTCAGCCATCTGAGAGAAAATCAAACCAGTGGACTCGGTATAACCCCACAGACGAACTGCACCCCAACCCCTTTCATTTAAGACATTCCACTTTTAGGATGGTTGCCAGTGTTTTTAATCATCAACCACCCTTTTATGCTTTTTACTTTAATTCAATATCCATAAGCTATATGGATCACCTTTAAGCCCTGTTACGACCAAAGGTTACTCGATTCGAACACACAGATTTAATAAATTCCTTTTGTTCAGGGAGTCCAGCTACACAAGCATTAAGTCAGTTTAAGTGATTTTGAGATGGTTGAACTACTCAAGCCACTCGTCAAGGTTTCCTGCGTATTCTCCTACTTCCGAAACATGGTAAAACTGAAATAGAGACATTTCGGTACTACTACAGTGTAGTCTACAAAGGACAGTTCATGTTTGGTGGATTTACCTGAGATGGATGATGGTTCGTACGAGGTTTTACCGTTCTTTCATCATTAACCTATATTAACCCCCCCCCCCCCATTTCAAAAGGCTGCAGTCATTCGTTGGTAACAACGATAATAGTAGTTATAAGGTTAAAATAAGAATAGCAAAGCAGGGTAGTGTCATTGAGGGCTAAATTTAATTAAATCGAATTAAAACTAATACGTCAAATCTCGAGGCCAGGTGAACCAGTTATGAACTTGTAGAGGAATAGTGAACACAAGTCACCAAGAGAAAATGATACATTACAAATAACGTAGTATAATAGGCCACCTTTACATACGTTTCGCCACCTTTTCACGTGACGGTTTGTTTCCTTTTTTTTAAATATTATATAGCCTAAAGCGATTTGCGTCTAGGTATGAACAGTGCCCACTTACTTCAGCTGGGCTTAAATTACGCTAAAGAAACTCAACCACAAACATTGTGTTGTGGGTGTATTAATGTTCACGAAGATCTGTACAACATTCCCAGCCCAATTAGATTTTTTTTTTCACTGAGCTTTTGCAGTAATATTCTTTTTGTAGCTAGTCCATACCACATTTTATTTCCTTCCCCTGAAATGTTTATCAGGTTTCGGGGAATTGAAATCCCGTCGTCTCCTGAACCAACCCATTTTGACCTCCCGGCCAAATAAGCGAACACCAGGCCACCCTCCCAAGTCACTCCAAAGGTCTGCGTGGGTGTAATTAACTTGTTCGGCGACCAAGATGCAGTGTCTTCTTCTCCTTCTAGTATCCCCCCTCCACTCCCCCTCCCCCCACCTTCCGTTCCTCCTCTTCTTTTTCCCTCCGTCTAATACGTTGACTTATGTCAAGCGCAGCACCGGTCCCATGAATCGGGGAATTCCGGCCAGAGCCGAAAATTACATTTGGGGTCCAGCCACATTCCTCTCAAGGCACGTCGTGTCTCTGCGAGGGGTCGTCCCCTACCGCCCAAGAGAAGTATGCTTCCAAAAGAAGAGAAAACGGCGATTGGACACGCAACACGCATTCCACACGACTCACGGTTGGACGTCGTTCCGTTGGCAGGCTGACCAACCAACTCGACTACTGCTTTCGAAGAATCCTGTCTTTGTTCAAATATTTTTTTTATATTTTTTTTAAATTTTTTCTTCCCTTTTCCTCCCTTTTTTTTTGCATTATTCTATTTTCGTGTCCAGCAAAGATTTTCAACACAAACTGTTTCTCCGCAAGGAACGTGCCTAGGCTACATTTATTTTGACTGACTAACTGAATGAACTTTGATGTATAGTAATGTACTTATCATTGATTTTCTTTTACTATAGATTCAGAAAAGTTTTTTTGTTTTCTGGCTTCGCTGACGGAATGCAAAGTCGTACTGAAACACATGATGGTTTGGTTAATATCCTAGATATACCCTTTAACCACTCAAATATCGTCGACTGGATTTCCCTTTATGGATTTAAGGATAGTAGCAATATTGCTCGCTTTGCTCGTTCCTTGAAGGGTGATACATGCTTAAATTCGTTCAGTTGCTGCCCAAGCTTCACAAAATTTATGTAGGAAGGAAACTAAAAAAAATCTAACAGCCAAACTATTGCTCTACAGTAAAATAATAAAAATTCAACCCTATTTTTTCGTATTAAGTCGTACCCAAAATACTAAAGAGAATCCTTGGACAGAACACTGCCTGTGACGTTCCACCACCTTTAGTAATTTTGGTGAAACTATCATGGATTTTTTAAGCAATTTAAACAAACTAAATAAATAAAATAACACTAATGAAGCATTTTCAAAAACCTCTATTTATATACGGGAGATATTACCCTTTGTTTCCGACAATTTTAAAAATGGCTCAATTGAGCACATCTAGCACGTTCCGCATCATTTTGAAATTTTTAAAAACTTTTAGCAAAAATATCACATTTACGTCTAACTGACTATAAGGCAGAGCTCATTGAATCTTCTGAAGAAATTTGGGTCGGCCAGCTGCCCTAATTCCTGGTAATGAAGCTTTATTTGAAAGGAAACCGTTTGCCTTCGTCGCACAATCCGTTCTTCTCAAAAACATGAGTCAAAGAGTGTCTCTTAAAACCTATGTGTTCTACGCGTTCACCATGCGGCCAACCAATTGCAACCAAGAAATATTACCAACGCGAAATGATCGATTGGCAGATGTTTCTTGGCACATTTAAGTATTGTTGCCCAGCCTAAATAGTTGTCTGTTGTTTTTGTCGTAGTATTTATTTGTCGTTGTTTTTATGTGTACAGCATTTTAGTTGTCTACTAGATTAATTTTTCTGATAATTTTTTTCAAAAGCCATTCAAACATTCACATTATAAACAGCGCTTTGGGTTTCGCTTAGCCTATTTAACGGTTTAAATTCTACAATTCTAGTGTTCGTGAGTGTCGTACATTGCATGCGAATACACGCACATCATAAAACGTAAGCGCTAGAATACTACCAAATATTTAATAAAATGCAGCACAATTTCTCGAATTTCTAAGTTGATCTTTCTGTGCCATTTTAGTCACTAACTATATACAAGTAACCCATGAAAAGAATCTTAGCCTCGGCCATCAGTTTTTCGTAAATTGTAAGATCTGCCGAGACTAGTCCCGAGCCCAGTCATAATCTCGTACGGTGAAGACGAGACAAGAACGAGATCTCCCTGTATAGGAAACCGAAACGAGGCGAGACTGCAGTCAGTCTCTACGGTTAGTCTCGCGTCGTAGGAAACACAAGCTCTGGCCTCGGCATCTCTAGCCTGTTGTTTTGACCTCGGCATCTCTACCATCATCCTACATTGCCGTCTCATTACGGCAGCATCAGTATTTATTTATTTATGTATTTCAAAGGAAGTCACGCTCTATCCCTTTAATTTTAACTTTATGTTTATTTCCCGACCTTTGAATAAATTCTAAAACCTACTCTTGTGTCTATGCACTGTACATAATAAAGATGGACAATAGTGACTATACGTTCGTTTGAAGTTTTCTAAGAGTAAAAAAAAATAGAAAGGTTTAATGGTTTTATCATGAAAGGAATAATGAAAGGGGCATTGAAATAAAGGGATACGTTGGAGAACATTTGCACTTTTTAATAACAACTTTTTTTTAATTAATTTCTTTTGAGCCTTGAGGCTGCCGAAACAGTTTAATCCTCGTGTGACTGAACCGACTCAATTTTGAACGTTAGTACCAGACTTTTTACAAAAGAAGAAATATCTGGTAAAGGGAGGTGCCAACCCGAGGATTCGATCCGGCAAACCTCCGATCATCGAAGGGCCCGACAGATTGTCACATTGTCTAATCAGATATACACATGACACGTTAAAATGAATCTTTCGAATCTCCAAAAATGTATTTTATTATTACACGATCAAACGACGATAACTCACACTTCATATGACTTTGAAAGAGTTCTTTCATTCAACATTTGGTGTCTTGATTACCACGCGTTGTTACCGTCGTTCCTGTTTGTTGTCATAATGTCCATGGAGCATGTCCATGCGAGAAAGATCCAACTCGACCTGGCTCATGCATCGACAAGACAGCAGATACCACTCAATCCCCCCCCCCTCCCCTCTCCATACAGAAGAAAAATTGCAGAACGAAAGGCGAGAATTAGCAGCCAGTTGAGGATGAGCATCAACAAATTCGTTAACAGCATAATGCTTGATCCAGCGAAAAACAAACTGATGCTTAAGGGACACTCCTTCCTTCTGCTTGCTCCTGCATCATGGTGATCCTCCACTCCGACTAAACCCGGCTTAAGTCCGGCAGTTGGACTTAAGTTCAGTCCATAGTTCTGTCGTCATAACCTTAGAGTAATTACGAAATGGTGTCTAAGACCCACCACAAGTTAAAAAATACGCAGAAAACACTAATATTGCTATAAAAATGGAAACATTCATAGTATTAAGACATGAAGATGATAAACAACTGACATACTATGAATTAAAAAGAGGCCGAATGGGAATAAGTTATTATGAATAAGAATTTCGGGAAGAGTTGACTGGGCCATCATTGCGCATTGCGAAGGCTTTAAAATCCTGGAGAAAGTTTCTAAAAAGTCCTTGAAACAGTTTAACGAGTTTAAACTTCCTCACCGATCTAAGGTCAGGTATTCTCCATCCAGTCTTCTTTCGACCGACTTCTACGAAAAGTTAAAAAAAAAGAACAGAAATGGGTTTAAATCTGTGTCTGTTTAATATTAATAAACCCATCTGGCTTTCTGTCTTCTATATATTGAAAAACCAAAAGTGGTTGAAGGCCTGCCAAGCTGACAATTTCTCAGTCCTTTAAAGGAGTGATATCAACAGACGAATTCGACTATTAGTAGCAACATGCAAGTTTTCATTTAGCGACATCGAAAAAAATATATATATATAGGCCTACACTTGGCATTTGACAGCAACATTCAACATGAACTTTGACCATTAAAAGGCCATACCTTCTCACTAATTTCAAGCATCCTGCTCGAAATAGCTTTTGCGACATTTACTAGGTTAGAGTGAATGTAGCAATCCCATTTCTCCCGAGGAAAAAATGTGAAAATGAATGCCTTTGAAACATTTACACGCATCGGAACTAATGTTGCCAAACCTTCCATGCAGGAAAGTCGTCATCTAGGAGGAATGTAATTTTCAAATACAATTATAAAATCATTGTTATTACGAACTTATGAAATCAGTTGCGTTGTAAAATCTTTTCTAGGTGTTCAGATAAAATGTATTAGCTGGTCCTGTAACAGTTGTTCCTACTAACTTTTTTGAAATACCGTATGACCCAGAGTACACGAAGGAGAAAGAGTGAAAAAATCTGATTCACTTTCCTCTAGCATTTCAACATATCGTGTGATTCTCTTCATCTTAATCTTAGTTACTGTTAATTTAGTTGCAGAATCCAAGCTGACATGGATGCCTAGCAATTTATTGGATTAATTACTGCGAATTTTCGGACACCACACTGGATCCTCATCAGGCGAACACAACACGGATCAGTGGTACAATATTGAAACCAACAATCTGATTAGGCTTAAGCTGGAAAGTTTCACTATTGCTGATAACAACACCCGGTGTTTATATATTGTCAAGAATTACCCTGTTGTGGACATGTGGTAGGAAACCGAAAAAAAAAAAGTTTGGGAGATTTAATTCTGCCATGACCTCTCTGCTGACACTGAAAATGGCCGCCACCACTTGTAAGTGCTTGATTGTTGTAGGTTTGTACCACTTAGCCACCTGTCGTTCTGTGCGCTTGTTCAACAGTGTAATTTCAATTTTTTTATATTTGTGTTGGGTTCGCCTGATGAGGAGGAACCAGCGTGGTGTCCGAAAATTCGCAGTAATTAATCCCATAAACTGCTAGACATCCACGTCAGTCTGGATTCTTCAACGTAATTTCATAGGCTTGCACTTGTTCTTCAATTAGTTACTTATAGAAAATTAAAAATTCCTCCAGTGGCTAGTATAAAACTAGCATATCTTTTTATCCCTATAAACAAATGGATTTACTAACTGAGATACTATCAGCTGAAAATTAGAACTTTTTTAAATATTCCTCATAACATGTATTGGGAGAATAAAAGCACTAAAAGTAGCTAAAAAGAGCACAACCTGTTAAAAAAGCCAGCAAGTGCACAACCTTTTAAAAAAGCCAGCAAGTGCACAACCAGTTAAAAAAGCCAGCAAGTGCACAACCTGTTAAAAAGCCAGCAAGTGCACA
>JAHWFP010086073.1:1301-14420 GCA_023313725.1 Lithobius niger | reverse complement strand
CCCCCCCATGCTGTGAGTACTTACAAAATTTTGAAACTATAAGTACATTACTGCAAGTAGGCCTATAGGTTTTACAGAGAACATTGTAAAAAAGCCTTGGAACCTGGTTTCTTAGCTTCTTCGTCTATATTTCAGGTGCTAACTATGTTACGGATGTGGGCATATAAGCAAACAGTGTGTTTATCATAATTATTGTACGAATTTCGACAAAAGATGGGAGTAAGGAACATTTTTTGGGGGTTACATTATTTTTGGACCTTAGAGTGGGGGAATCAAGTTTTTTTCAGGTCTTGAAGGGGGGGGGGGTGGAGCAGTCATCGAAAATTTGGTGGTCACATTTTCATTTCCTTCCCCCCTTGCCCCAAGACCATAAATAATGACCGGTCCCTAAAATCTCCTGAATCAATGGAAAAAAATTTAATTGGAGCATGTTGATTTTGAATGTGGAAACTTTTCTCCAATAATACCTCAAGTTGTTTTGGATAAAACTGACGTAAAAGGTTTGGCCATTTCTTTCATCTTTCGACGCTCCATTTTTTTAAAACAAGAGCATGTTTTTGTTTTAAAATGTGAAAGTTTTTTTTACAGTAATACCTCTAGACCTATAGTTGTTTGGGATAAAACTGAGAAAAAGATTTCATTATTTTCGATAGTCCATTTTTTGGGACTATGGGACTATGGGCCCACCGCTCCCTTGCTGCCCATGCTTGCACACACGAGTCATCGTCATCAATTATAGCATAACGGTCGAAAATGTATAATTAAGCCTACCCCCAATCGTCAATGGCCCGCTGGCCTGTTTATATAATTTTAAACTGAACTCGGTTTAATTTAATTTGGGAAAAAATATCTAGAATAAAACGTGATAGGTCACAATAAAATTTTTACGAAACCTACCATCCTAAAGAATGAGCAAAAAAATCACCAAAATTTGCTTCTGTGTTCACTGGAGGCCAGGAACAGGCACTAAAATAGCGTAAAAGCTTCAGCTCCCCAGACCCCGCTGGAGCAGATTACAGCACTCCCCAGACCCCCTAGCTCAGTTTGCCGGAGTGCCTTAAAAGTACCTTACTGGGAGCACTACTGTCATTTTTTATACCAGTTGGCAAAATCATAAGATGAGTTGGCAAAAAGAAAGTGTCTCCCCCCCCCCCTCCCAACCAAGTACCCCTCGCTACGGCCCTGCGTGTAGCAATGTTCAAAACTGAGTGGTGCGTCTATACGAGCGTCAGTTAGCTTCCGTGAACGTAAAGCTCTAAGAAATATCTTAAATAAATAACAAAAAATGCAGCTACACAAAAAAATGATATGCGCTTTTCTTTAGTTAAGCGACAAAGGGTCAAATGGTTTTAGCGAGCGTTAACCGCACCCGGTCATCTGTCCGATGCAGCTCTAAGGCCGAAGTCTGCAGCACCCAGACAAGCGAGCGCATTTTACAACTGAGCGCAGACTAATTACAAATTAAACAAATAACTAATTAGTAATTACTTTCATTTTTTATAGGCCACCTGTTGGTTATCAAACTGGCACTGGACGTATGGGCAATCACAGACATCTCGGCTACAAGAATGGTAAGATGATGTCCGAATATTAGAAGTATTGGAAATATTTCATCTGTTCTGCTTGACTTTGGATTTTTTCTTCTTTCCCTTTTTTTTTTTTTTTTTGTGGGTTAGGGTGTTTCCGTCAGAATGGGGAAAGCGTGAAGCAGTTTTTCCCAACCTGACCATTACGTTTTATAGGCAGAAATGGAATATGCATCTTAAATGCTATTTTTGCCATCGCAACTTTGAACATTTTGGAATTGAAGCCTGGTGAGAGGCATCAGTAAGGGTAAATTATTCTAATAGGCTTAACAAAAAAAGCGCATAATTAAAAAACGCAGCATCCGTGAACCAGCACAAAATCAAGTAACGACCTTCTGCATTTTTTTGCTTCTTAGGACATTGATTTGATCGACTCCTCTGCTCTTGACAAAACCAACCATTACCATCAAAGGGTTTCCTTTCTCCTTTTGGTTGTTGTGGTTCTGCTTTCTTTGCAGTACTGGTTTTCTGCACATTTTCTGCTTTTGGGACAGCAATAAGGCTCCACAGTCCTACTCTGGGTCGAGTACTTGCCGACTCTGAACCCTTTCGACTGCGGCCATATTCATAGGTTGCATTTTTCTTCCGAATGCAGGTGTCATTCCCATACTGGCAGTTCGAATGACTCCTTCTTAATTTGCTTTCTTGAGCGGCTTTGCTATCCCTTGCTGCTTGAGCATAGCATGATTCGCCACGCCAAATTAGGTCTCACGAATCGGGGGTGAGACGTGATTCTCTACTGTAACAGGAACCGTATATTGATCTGTGCCCCTTCCCTCACCAATCCTCGCAAGGAATCTACCATCGACCCTGTAGACGCTCTCTGAAAATATGGATGCATGTTTGCGATTATGTGTCGAATTGTTTGTGGTGCATTTGGCGCTAAACTTAAAAAGTATCCTCAGATTGCTTGTGCATAACTGGAAAAAAGGTTCATCGTTTGCTTGTGTCCTCCTTTCCAGTTCACATCTTAGGTCCTTCTCATAATTTGGGCTTTCATATTCCAAATTAAATTCGGACTCGAATGTTTTCCTAAAAACCGTAGCCATCTTTTCGCCTCATCTTGCCGCGCCAGGGATACTGTGGCTTTCATGACGTACGTTTCAGAGAGGCTTAGTACAATACTGTAATTTGTTTCATCACCACACCTGGTGTAAGTGGTGTAAGTGTAAGTGGTGGGCATGGAGACTTTCGGTGGTTTTACCAGTGAATCTTTGAAATGGGTTCTGTGCACAACTCACACCTGAAAAATCCTCTCTTTGCTCCCCGGTTCTATATCCCTGGTCACGCAACTAGGGCCAGTCTGGCTGTCTTGATTTCTGAGCTCAGTCATTCTAACTTTGATGTGGCTAGAAGCTGTTTTCATGCC
Source organism: Lithobius niger (assembly GCA_023313725.1). Lineage (NCBI taxonomy): Eukaryota > Metazoa > Arthropoda > Chilopoda > Lithobiomorpha > Lithobiidae > Lithobius > Lithobius niger. The sequence continues at coordinate 11,465 of JAHWFP010086073.1, read as the reverse complement.
AAGATTGTCTGTACCTCCACATGTCGAGATCTGGTTTTTCCTCTACCAGTTGTTGCCAATGTACACAGCGACCACACGTCTCTTTATACACACGGTTTGCATTTTTACAATGATTCCGTGCCCTTTCACTATCGTCAACAGAACAGTTCCAGTGTCTGTTGGAGGTGGAAGGTGTGGAGTGTAATTACCTCCAAACGTTCTCGATTTGTTTTGAAACCCTACGAGGTTGAGCAGCGACAAAAGAAGGTTCCTTCAGTTTGGTTCCTCCATTTTGCTTTGTAAACAATTTGCCAGTTGCTCAAAAACCTTCTCCCGAAACTTGTTAGGCATGGGGCACGCATCTACCCAGTTTCGGAAGTCCACGAATTTCTACGCTCTTCCTACACATCTGAACATAACAATGTGGGGAGGGAGGGATAGGCTTCTTTCAGTTTCAGAATAGTTTGAACTGAATTTTTGCCGACTTTTCTCCACGAATCATTCAGGTCCTTTTCCAAATCATCGACCAAGGTAGCATTCCTGCTTTCTTCAGTACCTAGCCCTTTTTAGTGCATTTGCCATGGACTGCACTACTTGTGGCCGTTGAATCGGAGGTAATCTTGCATTGTTGCCAGTCATTTTTCGATTATCAACTCCGCTGGTGGTGAAAAAAAGAAACGACTCTTTTTTCTTAATTGTGAAGGGTTCGGGATAAGGTTCCCCAGTTCTACTTTACTTCAATTTAAAATACTGCTGTCGTATTACAGCTTCACAATTCGAGCTGCAGAGTTAACCTGTTCTTCAGATTAACAATAATGAGCTCTTAGTTAGCTCACTCCGTTCTAACGAACTTTCAGCTTTTAGTTAAAAAGAGTGCTCTATCATAATTTTACATCTTGCAATGTACTGGTAGCGAATTTTGCATTTTCTACCACTCAGTTATTTGCGTTTGTTCTTTATTTTCCATAGGAAAAATGGTGATTTTTTTAGTTGCCATGAAAATATAATTACCTATTTTAAAGCATTCTCCTTCTCTCAATGCTGTTTGAACTAGAGAAAAAATTCAAAGACGACGTCGCTACCCTCTACGCATCCTACTGCGCAGCCTCCATCGTGTATATACTCGATCAGAGCGACTATGGTCATCTTTTCTTCTCTAGCGCCCGTCACGACGGTTGCCGTTTGACTCCACGATCCATCTCAATCCGCGAGCCGTAGCAGCACTGGTCCTCCATGCCTCGAGCCAAAGGTACACCTAAGGACTCGGTCCGCCTGGACCGTCCCACATCCCCTGTACCTCTGGACCTGTCCAGTTCAGAAAATGTGGAGATCCTCGAGTTAACTGCGGGCAGGGACTCGTTGGAGCCCTCTCACCCGCTAGCAAATCCCTTTCTGACCGAGCAATCCCTTCTGTCCACATCCTGTGGGACGGCAGATACTTCTCCGATTCCATGCGGTCAACTCGATCCCAGTCAGGACCTACGATCCCTTAGTGAGGTGCTTGCCCGTACTAAGAATCGGTATGCACGCTTAAAGCTACAAGTGAAAGCCAGGAAGACAGCCGCTAGAGCAGCTACCTCATCTTCACTCCGCCCTTTGGACCTCTCTTCTCGGTCCTCTCAGCCCTCCATCAGCGCACGATCTGCCAGACAAGGGAGCGATCCACTATCCGCTTCACAAATCCGCAACTTCAAACGGAAACAACCAGTTGCACCAGTCTCTGATTACACTTCCGCCTGGTTGGCTTCCATGCCGAAACGACAACGCATTTCAGTTGGCGACTCCAGTCCTTCTTAACGCCCGGACCATCACTCCTTGTACGCAGGGGACGATGACTCCTACTATTCTCACGAATCTCCCTCGACCGGGCATCCTGATCCGCCCTTTCTTGGGGATCCGGATCCGTCTGGCATTCCCCTACCAGAACTCTTAAAGACAGTCGAGGGAATTATACTGGACTGTTTCCTGTACAAAGCCAGCCCTGATCCTGATTCCTCAAGCAAAAACAGGCTTCGGGCTACAGGCTACAGGTTACAGGCTTCGGGCTACAGGCTTTGGGTTCGGACTTAGGGCTCCCTCACCAGCCTCCACTCCTCGGCCAATCCACCACTCTACTAACCACACTCCTTCAGACAGGAGGGATCGCTATCGGCAATGGATCACCATTAGGACTAGACAAGGATCCACCTCCCCCTTGTCCTGGTCATGAAAACTTTTTTCTCCATCTATGGGAGAAGGTACAGCCAACCCAAGGAACTTTGACACTTATCCGCAATCCGAGTTTCTCACAGCCGACACTAAGCTGGACTTTGGCTCAGCATTATTCTTGCCTCGTCGAGCCGCTATTCCTGTTTACGTACTCCGCGATAATGATCGTGTTCTCCGCCTAGGTCTCCGCGCCGCTTCACAAGCAGGTCTCTGCGATAGCCTATACACCAATCCTCCACCGGATGACACACGTCAGTTAGCCCTCTTACTCAACCAACTTTTTCGTGAAGGGTGCTTCGCTACCTACCACACTATGAATTGGTTCACTCGAGCCTTGTTTAACTCTACGTTGCTTTTAAGAGAAATTGCCTCAACACGGCACCGAACCTGCACGATTCAACTCGCCACATCCTTTGGAGTCAGCCGATCCATGAGTCGGAATCGCTATTCCGCAGATTGATCCTAAAACTGGCACCTCACCTTGTCATGTCCCCACAAGCCTCGTCCAAAGTTTTGCCATTTTCAACAACACCGGTCCGCTTCTAACACTCGCACCGATAATATTAATGTAAAAATAAGAAGGATTGGAGTGCACCCAAGTCCCAAGAAGCCGCTCTGCCTTCCGTACGTCGTTCCTCCTCGCCCTTTCCATCACTAGCTCAGGGCCACGGCCGTGAACGAGCCCTGGACTGATCCTCCACTCCAGATAGGAACCAACGACGATCATCCCCCACACCCCCGCTCTAGAGGAAAATCTCGTTATTGACAATTCTCCTCCCCCGCAATTCGTGGGGGGGCCTCCTACGTTTCTATGCTAAAGCCTGGCAAACCATCACTTCCGCTTCCGTGATCCTCTCTATTGTTCGCGAGGGATTTCTTCCAAAGTTTATCCAGTTCACCCATTGCGAAGTCCACCATGGGAAATGGAAAGCACACCTTCAACCCCACTCCACAAGGAGATTGCAACACTTCTCACAAAGGAAGCAGTCAGAACTGTACCACATCCTATCGAACCGGGATTTTACAGCAGTATCTTCCTTTGTACAAAGAAAACAGAGGGCTCTCGGCGAATATTCAACCTACAACCCCTCAATCAATACATCCACAATCCCTATTTCCAGATGGAAACAACTTTATCGATCAGCAACTCGCTGTTCCAACATGACTGGACGATTTCCTTAGATTTAGCAGACGCTTATCTACACATCCCACTCCATGCCTCTGTCCGCACCTCTTTCGTTTCATTTTCGACGGAACCGTCTACGAATTCCTTTGTCTCCCGTTCAGATTGAACTCCACCCCCCCCCCTCCGCATTTTTACCTTAGTACTTCGTCCAGTATTAGCCCATCTACATCAACAAAGCATCCGCGTGCATGTCTTTCTTGACTATTGCCTTCTTCCACATCACGATCCATCCACCCTTTGCTCCAACCAATCCGTCGTTGTGTCTCTTTGCACAAATTAGGACTGGGCATCAACTTCTCCAAGTCTCGTCTACAACCCGCCCAAAAACTCACATTCCTTGGAGTATTCTACGATTTCAATCGATCCTCAGTCATACCATACCCAGAGCGGATCGAGCACCATCTTTCCGCGACACGATCCTTTCTCTGTCTATCCCACCACACATTCTAGGATCTAGCCTCCATTATAGGGATCATCGACTCCTTTGCAGACCTTATCCCCTACGGAAGATGGATTGCCAGACCATTACACCATTACCGGCTACAGGAGTGGGGCGATCCTCGATCCACATTCCGCCTTCTGGCTCGGATCCTCAGCCCGTCCTTTCCATTTGCGACCCTAAACTGGCGGTTGGACATTCTCAATCTTATAGCTTCGGTCCCACTCCACAAGCCACTCTCTCAGATCCACCTATTCACTGACGCATCCTTGACAGTGTGGGGAACTGATGTCGACAACATGACCATCTCCGGCAAATGGGAGCGTGACCTTTCTGATCACATTAACATTTTGGAACTACGAGCCGTCTTCCTAGCACTACAACACTTTCAACACTACCTAGCTGAGCAGGTGGTTCAAGTACACACCGACAACACTACTGCTATTGCATACTTCCGGAAAGGAGGGGGGGAACACACGCCCTATGCCTCCACCAGATTACGCCGAAATCTTTCACCTCTGCATCCAGCTTCAGGTCCGCTTTCTCCCACTCCACATCCCCGGCAACCTGAATGTCATGGCCGACTCCCTCTCCAGGCACACTCCGCCAACCAGCGAATGGACCTGCACTCCTCAATTTGCAACGATCTCTTCCAGCTTTGGGGTCGCCCCATGCTGGACCTGTTCGCCACGAGGCTCAATGTCAGACTTCCCCACTTCGTCAGTCCGCTACCAGATCCCCGAGCCTGGGCCGTGGACGCCCTCACCATGGATTGGGATCGCCTCTTGCTTGCGCCGTCCTTCCTCCTTGACAACTACTACTGGTCCTCTGCAAGATTGCTTCATCCCCAGGACACTTCCTACTTGTAGCCCCAGACTGGCCGGTTGCAGCTTGATTTCTGACGCTGCTCAGCCTCTGCATCAACGCGACACGCCACCTCCCAATCCGCTCGGATCAACTCTCCCAGGGCAGGGGATCGATCCTACACCCCAATCCACTGGCACTGCGTCTACACGGGTGGCTGTTCTCATCCCACTCCTCCGAGCAACAGGAGTTTTTGAGGAAGAGGCACGTCGCATCGCATCTCGAGCCGTACGCACATCCAACAACAAGATATATGACAGCCACTGGCAACGGTGGCTTCGTTGGTGTATCACGGAACAGATTGATCCTATCAATCCCCCTATCCCCGAACTTCCCCGATTACTGATTACCTTATTTGACAGTGGTCTGTGTGGTTCCACGATCCTTGTTTACCGATCCGCATTAAACGCAGTTTTCAAAGCTGTGGGACACAAAGAGCTATTAGACGATTGCCGATTTTTTTTCCTGATCCATTCATTCAAAAATGACAGGCCTCGTGAACCAAAACAATTTCCGGATTGGGATCTTCCATTGTACTCTCCGCACTTCTCTCTCCACCATACGAACCCATGATCTCATGCCCACTCAGCCACCTTACACGAAAAACAGTTTTTCTCGTCGCTCTAGCTGCCTGCCTAAGATGCAGCGAGATACAAGCCCTCTCTGCCACAGCCTCGGACTGTTTCTTTCTTGACAACTATTCCGGCATAACTCTGACACCTAGAGCAACGTTCACCTGAGGATCGTACAAGACCGTTCATCATTCCTTCCCTTTCCAAGATTCTTGGAGACGACCAGGAACAGGTCCTATGCCCCGTCCGAGCCCTCCATTTTTACCTTAAAGCCTCCAAACCTATACGGCGTGACTGAACCCAATTATTTCTTCCATTCACGAATAAAGTCGAAACTACTTCACCCCCGGATGATAGCCACTTGGCTAGAGACGTCATAGTGCAAGCATACGAGCTCTCAATTCACTGTACAGAGGAAGGAATTCGTGTCACAGCTCATGAACTACGAGCTATCTCCACAACCTGGACACACCACAGCAACATTCCCATCACGGAGGCAGCTTCCTGGCGTTGTCCCTCCGTTTTCACTTCACATTATCTTCGGGACATGTCCCGCCAGGCGGACGGACCGTGCCAAATTTGGCCTTTTGTTGCTGCCCGACGTGTACTTTGATCCCTCGCACACTTTGTTTATTCTGTGTGGGGAACCACTCGCTACCCTGAGGGGGTTTGTCAGATGGCGCCCACCGCTTTGACAAAGTCTGTGGACTGCTTTAAAATAGGTAATGTGTATATTTACGGCAACTAGAAACTCCAAAATACCAGTATTACCTGATTGATTTTGGTTTCTATTGCCTATTGAAAATATACATTACTTTCGTCCCACCCTTCTCCCCTCTTGTCGCCATCTGGGCACTATAGAGGCTCGAAAAGATGAGCATAGCCGCTCTGATCGAGTATGTATACGATGGAGGCTGCGCTGTAGGATGCGAAGAGGGTAGCGACGTCTTCGAATTTTTTCTCTAGTTCAAACAGCATTGAGAGAAAGAGAATGCTTTAAAATAGGTAATGTATATTTTCAATAGGCAATAGAAACCAAAATCAACCAGGTAATACTGGTATTTTGAAGTATTTTTTTGCCAAGTTCTAAGACTCAGCATAAACAACATATTTGGCGAATTCTCGATATGCGGTCCCTGGCCGAGTTTACAAACCTCCCTCAGTTTTACGTTACTTCTTTGCGAAAATAATGAGTTGTTTTCCTTTCATCCTAAGTAGTTTTGTCTCAGCTGAATAAAAAAAAGGTACTCCAAGGTTGGCTGGGTCCCGGCTCACCCCCGAAATGTCTACAATTTACGTGGCGATGGGATTTCGTGTCCAACTGCCGTGTTTCCTTGCTACTGTTTGACCCACTTTCCATAGAAAAGAAAGTGGGTATTTTTAATTTTGTGTTTTCTAGTTTTTCACTCTCTCAAATAAAAAATGTGGCCCTCTATGAATTGGTCAACACGTGGTCACTATAGTTGAGTGCACAGATTACCCCCATAATGTTGTTTTCCCCTTAAGATTTGTTTTTCCCTGAAAGAAAATGTTCTCCAGGACAAGGCTCCCAAAATATATAAGTATAGGCAGGGAATGGATGATTAGTTTTAAGTCAAGGTCCAATTCTAATTTATTCCTTACTGCACAGCTTGTGGACTGTACACAGAGTACCACATACTATGCATCGATCAGCATATACATTATATTGTTTATCGATCCTATTAGTACCGCAGCGTCAACTACTAGGCACAACCCCTCCAAACACCATCTAATTATTGAGTTCAAACTCTGTTTTTATACGTGTTTGAACAATAGGCCATTACGCCAAGAATTACGTCATGCATCAGACCAAATTCACGAAGCGATTCCAACTGGAACAGATGGACTCCCTTCCTTCATGGCTTCTGGCGTTCAGCCAATAACTATGTTGGCATTAAATTTACTGAACGGGTCCCTAGCGGCTCACGTAATGGCAAGGTGCACTGCGAAGAGTTGGCTTCGTAATGCGCCTCGCCTTACATGTGACAGCTGTTAATACTAAAATATGCGACATTTCAGCAACGCATTGCAATTAAACAATTTTTATATAATGAAATAACGAATGGCGTTTAAGAAATCGTCATCAGCAGATAAAATAACGATAAGCTGACCGATGACGTAATCCCCACCTAACTAAAGGTGGCATGGATACTGGATAGTCATTTGTTATTTTATTATGTAACATTTTTTTGTTTTGTTTACTGCGCAACCAAAAAAAAATCGTGACAGTCGGTGGAGTGGACGTCGTTGTAGTATATTATTTCCTCTTTAACGAAGCATACACCGTCTCGCCCACAATGGCACCGTAGCTGTTTATTAAATGGCACGTGTAAATATATGTTATCCGGTGCTACAATTGACGGCACATTCGTTTTCTCTCACGTGTGATGACGTGTTTGAGAAGAAAATGTGTTTAAAGAAAAGTGTAGGCAATTACTTTCGAAATTTTTACGTGTTGGCTGTTCGATTAATATCCCGTTGCATCATGGGTTAATCGAGTTAATAACTGTCTACCCTATACCCCATAGACCAGTATCATTGATTAAAAAGTTAACTATAGTGTCCGCGGCCTATCTTGAGTTCGCCCCAGAACGACACAGATAATCAATTGTATGTTTTTGGTAGCAGAGTGCCTTGTTGATATCCGAGAAGGTTACAAAAACAATGGCGGCCGTCGATTAATGTCGCCCCCTCCAGGAAAACGTAGCCGCTCATAAAATATCTGCAGGACTCAAGATAAACCTCGTACACAATAGATGTCACATATTACCCTTCCAAGCCTATACGGCGCTCTAAACCAATCGCAATGGCTGTTTGCCGTGACGTCACCATGAGTTAGCCAATGACGAACGAGAACAACGGCTGTTTGGCCGTCTAATTGGACTAGCCCAGTCACGTGATATGCACGTCACAGCAAACAGCCATGGTGCGTGGTATAGTAGTTGCGGCTACTAATAACGCTGATAATGCTTTTCCAATATTGCTTACAAATAGTAAAACATATTTCAACGCACACCTGTAACTGTAGGAGGCTCTGCCACAACGGGAAGACTGCTGGACTCATAAAATTGCACAAGCGGGTTAGTGGTGCAGGAAAGCCCACTTTGGACTGCATAGCTGCCGTAGCTTGCTAGACGGCCAGTGGTGGCGGTTGTGTTTGGCGGTTTCAACAAAATAAAAAAATTTAAATTTGGTCCGGAGGTGGCTGCCTCCTCTGCCGCATTGTAGTTACGCCACTAGTGAATCTGGTTTCGTCAGTGGACGACACATTCTTATCATCACTAAAGTCATTCAGTAAAAACCAGTATTCATGTGGACACCTGGAGTTTTGGGAAAAAAAATGCATTGTTGTGGAATTTGACTATTTTGCTGACTATCTACAATGGCAAAAAAAATGGCTGTTTACAATTTTTTCCGACAAAATCTGTGTCGCAGACACTGAGAGAAAGTTCTGCTGCTGGAATTATGCCTATATTCATTAGTGTGTGGCATTTGTTTTCCAAATAGAGAAAATGCAATAACGCCACATTCACCGAAGGGCTCTCATTTGGAGCTTGTACTTTAGGAAGCTGCAAGGGACACTGGGTATAAACGAAGGAAAAAATATTATACCATTTGCAGCGCAAGGGACCTGACAATTAGCAGTCCGTCAAAAGCTCGGCCAATGTCTGGGCTTGGTCTGGGTCACATTAGTTACGTGAGCAGACAAAACGGACACAGACAACCTGAGTCATAAAAGCAACCTTGTTTTGTACAATCCCGTATGATGCGAAATATATCAAGGTTGTAAAGTGGAAAACGAATCATTCCATTAGCTGAAAATTGCTGCCCATCAATTCCCCCCCCCCCCCCAAAAAAAAACAAGCATAAAGCACAAGAAAGCCGCACTCACAGCATTTGCTTGACAAACGACGCTAATGTTTTTACCTTTGTTTATATCCTGTGCCACTTGCAGATAGCTAAACGACTGGCTCCAAATGCGAGCCCTACTGTGAATGTAGCTTTATGGTATGTGCTCTAATGGTCCTAGATTCTCTAAGGCATCTAGGAAAGCCGAATTAGACCATATACTTGAGGTAATTTTTTTCGTAGGACATTTTCCGACGTTCAACCTGCATCTCCCCCTCCCCCACTCCGCACACCAAATAGTGAATCCTAGAAAAATTGTGGAAGAGGGTGGATAAAAAAATTTTCTGACGGGGTACTCTCATAATCTTTGGGGGAAGGATGGGTACTAATAATTGTGAAATCAAATACACCTTCAGTAGGACAAGACAATGTAGAACAAATACACAAACGAAAAATGGGAAGAAAATTCACTTTTTGTGAGTTCGTATGTTTTGTGAGTTCGTATGTAGCCTGAAAAACATTCGATACTCGGTAAAGTATATATCAAAGTTTTTGTAGACAATGATTTACCTTCCCAACAAGCCCATTAGTAAAATTAAATAAACCGCTAACTTTCGTTGAGTTGATACCGCAATTTACGTATAGGGTCCGTGTTGGGTCCTTTCCCCCCTCCCCCCGGGGGGCCCCCCCCCCCTCAACTGCATTTCAGAGCATCCACCAATCCATTTCGTAATGTTGGGGTCCTAACGATAATAATCGAGTATTCAACACTGTAACATCCAGGAGCCTACGGGATGACATAGGAAGTTAATCTGAGCCACGAACGTGGCTGATACTTTGTGGAACCTATAAAAGTAGCTTACTGGTTTCTGGTGCACGATTTTTGCTTATTTCCACTTAGGCCTCATTGTCACTATGTCACTTATCGGTGATTTCTGTGCACTTAAGTAAATCATGGCCAAAGTCAAAGGATGATAGAAACTACCAAGTTTTCGTCATTCGAAGTACAGTGATATACACGAGCACAGGGCCGGATTAAGGGGGGG
>JAHWFP010086072.1:0-10288 GCA_023313725.1 Lithobius niger | reverse complement strand
TTAGTACTCATAATAAAAATAAGTAACAAGAGCTGCGAAACATATAATATAATTACAATTTGATATAGTATAGTCAAACATACGACATAAATACATTTTGAATGGCCCACAATAAAATACTTATTCTTTTGACTTACAGCACTTAAAAGTCAGCTGCTGTTTTAGAACGATATACCAAACTGTTTTCAGACGAGACACAGATTACTTTTCTGTCAGTTCTGGTACCAATGTGATTCACATATTAAGCTTGAAAAACAGGCAAGATTCCATTGCTACCGATTATTTGGCACATAAATTGAACGCCAATCAGTCCAACAATGGCAGACAGTGAACAGACACAATTAAGAGATCCCACAGATTGGTGCCCTCCCCCAAGTCCCAAATTTTTTTACAGGTACCATTGTGGTACGTAGATGAAATCACACACCCAAAAAACACAACTTGATTCCAAAACCAGAAGGCCGCCAATGGCGTGTGGCTGCCTTTTATTGGCCGGAGCTGACTTATTGTCTTCATGGCGAATTAACCCTTTCCCATTCAGGGTCCTAATTTAATGGAACGCTTAAATGGAACGCCAAGCCTAAACCAAGTTCAATGGAGAAACCCCTCACATACGCGAATCTGGCTGTATCCCGACAGCAAAGCCAAACCCGACCGTTGGCTCAACGGAGTGAGTCAAAAGAATGGCGGTCCCTTGTGTACCCACATCCAAGGGTGCGCCAGTCAAACTAGGTTACGTAACGCAGGTCTCCCAATGCGTGTGGTGTGTGGTGTGTGTGTGTGTCGTTAGTAATCCCCCAAATTGTTAGTCAGGTTCGAAAAATAGTGACTGTCTTCAGTAATGGCTCCTACTGAAAAGTTCGGTTATTTGCTGCTTGTAAGCAGCATTGGGATACCGATCAACTTCTGGTTTGGAGTAAAGGTATACGACGAGGATTGAGAACTCACAGGCCGTTACACACCTTTTGGTTTACGTTAGCATTTTGCCTGATGTGTCTTCAAGTGCAGTACCAAAAATAAAGACTCCGTTGAACTCGAAGAAGAATTATTTTTAGGAACAAAACGTGAAAACGTTAATTTTCAGTTTAGCTGCCACCTTTTAATGACACTAACAGATCGCGTAGAAAGTGGTGGCCCCTACGCCTCCAATGCACCCCACCTGTTTTTTTAGTGACGCAGGGTGGAGGAGGGCTTTGTTTGACTCCTTCAGAGGATCTATGAAGGGGAAAAGTTTGTAGCTCTTGGAGCAGAGTGGAGTCGAATTAAATTGACGGTAAGAGGGGTTAAGGCAAAGTAGCCCTCTGTAACCGCTGCTGTTTCAGTTCTTCTTTAGAGGATTGGAGAAGAAACTGAGTCAGGTAGAGGTTTTTATTGGGGGAAAGGGTGAAGAGAAAGGAGTCCGCACTGCGGTGTGCGGATGAAATTGGGGTTCTTGAAGGGAAGAATCAGGAGCTTGAACTGCTGCTGGAACTGTGTGTAGAGTGGGGAGTTGAGAGGAAGGAGTTTCGTGAGAAGAAATCGGGATACAAGTTTTTTTGGAGGGGGGGGGGATTGAGGCTTAATGGCGCGTCGACAACTTGGTCATTAGCGCCTTTTGGAAGGGGGAAGAACGGCGTGACAAAGACTGAAAGGAGGAAGTTTTGGAAATGGAGAAGGTTTTGGAGAAGAGGGTGAAGGAGTATGATTACCTGGGGTTGACACTCAGTGTGAAGCAGAATTGTTTGGAGACAATGGAGAATAAGGTGAGATGTAAAGCGGGTAGGGTTAAGGGGATAATTAAAAAATTTGCTCTTTGGAGATATAATTAGTACGAGATTACTAGGCAGGGGTGATGTTTGCGGGCAGTGTTTTAGAGTATGATAGAGAGTGTTGGTGGCAGCTTGAGCGTTTTCAGGTTAGTTGTGGAAATGTATATTGCGGCGTTTATGGCTGGGGAGGTGGTGATATGGGGGAAATGGGTTGGTCTTGTTTTGATTCCAGGGAGGCTGACTCGTACCCGATTCACCCTCGTCCTTTGGTTATTTGTGCCTTTAACGCTAGGTCTATTAAAAACAAATTTGTTGATCTTGCAGTTTTTGCTGTTACAGAAAAACCTGATATTATGTGCATTACAGAATCTTGGCTCAATTGTAGTGTTTCAAACGAGGTTATAGCCCCTCAGGGATACTCAGTCATCATCCGCCGTGATCGAGAAGATAACATTTTGGGGGGAGGTATTGTTGTTCTGGCCCACGATTCCCTTTCGACTTCAGTTAACCAAAGTAATTTCTACTCAGAATTTAATTGTGGTTTTGAGTTGAAAATTAATTGCGTTACTTACCATTTCCTTGTTATCTATCGTCACCCTGATACATCGGAGAATCTGGACATATGGTACGAGGAAATTTTTACTAAACATGCGAAACTGAAAAATTGTATTTTCATTGGTGACTTTAACTTACCTTCTGCAAACTGGGTATCAATGTATGCAACTAGAAATTGTGATCGCCGACTGCTAATCTAGGTCTGACTCAATTAGTTGACTTCCCAACAAGAGGGAGGAACACTTTAGATCTTGTTTTAGTCAAAGATCCGAGCCTCGTCAACAATTGTACCTCTCTAGGCTATTTCTCTACCAGTGACCATGAAATTGTTAAATTTGAACTGCTTATCAAAACGCCGATCACTAAACGTAGAATTGTCGAAAGATATTTTTTAGATCGTCTAAATATGAATGAACTCAAAAGTATGTTACTTTCAGAAGATTGGTCCGCTAAACTGATCAATGTTACCTTGGATCTGTTTGATTCAATTTTGTATAAATGTCTTCATGCTTGTAAAGTTGAATTCCTTCCTAAGGACAAAGGTCTACCTTGGATGGATCGTCAAATTTTGGATTTGATTAAGGTAAAGACTAGGCTTTGGCAGAGATGGAAGAAGTATGGGGAACAAACTGTGTTCCTGGAATACCAGAAAGCGAACTCCGAAAAAAAACTTTAGAGTGTAAACAAAATTTTGAACTTTGCTTGGCCAGTAAAACAAAATCTGACCCGAGACCTTTCTTCCGTTATGTAAAAAAACAATAATGTGGTCCCAGGTTCAATAACGTCGTTAATATCGGAGCAGGGTATTATAGTGACTGGTGCTAAGGACAAATGTGAAACCCTGTGCAAACAATTTGTGTTGGCATCCAACAAGGATAATGGGCAAACACCTACGGTAACCAATTGTAAAATCTGTATTCCACCACTGCTTATCGATGATGAAATGTTGTCCAAAGCTTTGGCTAAGTTTAACTATCAGTCTGCTGCAGGGCCTGATAGGTTCCATGGCTCTTTTATAAACTATGTTGCAACAGTGATTGCTCCTACCTTGCTAACTTTGTATAATAGTAATTTAACCGAAGGGTTTGTCCCTGATATTTGGAGAAAGGCTTTTATCACTCCGATTTTTAAGAAAGGGTGTAAGACAAATCCTGTGAACTACCGCCCGATTAGTGTGACATGTCACTTCTCAAAAATATTTGAACGCCTAATTAATGATCACATTGTTACATTTCTTCATACTTACAATATGTTTGAAGTAAGCCAACATGGTTTTAGACAAGGCCTTTCCACTGTATCAAATTTGTTGAGTTTTTATAATAAGGTCGTCAAACTCTGGGATCAAAGAAAATCTGTTGACGTTTTTTTCTTCGACCTGGAAAAAGCCTATGACAAAGTTGATCGGAATAAGCTCATGATTAAATGTAAAAAGGTTGGTATTGTGGGTAATTAAGCCGGATTGGATCTTCCACTGGTTGCAGGAACGGCAAATCGCTGTCATTTTGGAAGGTATGCAATCCGGTTGGCATACATTGGAGAGTGGCCTTCCACAAGATTCGGTCTTGGCGCCGGTCTTGTTTTCAATTTTTATCGCTGAATTTTGCGACTCACCTGAATCCATTCAGGTTAAATTTGCTGATGACTCCAAGATGGCTGTGGTAACAAATACTTCGGAGGATTGGCTACTTAACCAACGGAAGACCGATAAGGCTTTGGGATGGAGTAAAATTTGGCAACTCCCAATTAACTTCAGCAAGGTCACTGTACTTCACTTAGGGGGGGAAACTCTCGTTGCCCGTATTTTCTTGAGAATATTCAAATCACTGCTGTGGAGTCTATGCGGGATCTGGGAATTATTGTGGACCAAGAGTTCAGTTTTTCTATTCATGCTGAATCAATCGTAGGAAGGGCCATGACTATTTTTCATATGATATTTCGCACAATTTCCTCTAGGGAACCTGTTGTCCTAATTCAATTGTTTAAGTCACTAATTAGACCTATATTGGAATATGGTATTCCCTTTTGGGACCCTTTATTCAAAAAAAGATGATATTAGTATTGAAAGTGTGCAACGAAGGTTTACAAAAAAAATTAAGTCACTGTATCATTTGGGGTATTATGAAAGATTAAGGTATTTACTGCTTCCTTCTCTTCGTTGGCGCCGACTCAGAGGTTGTCTGATTTATATGTTCAAAGTCATTCGTGGCTTTCTTCCCAAGGTTAATGATGAATTTTTTGTACGGGATTTATCTCCGTTTAACACTAGGGGTCATAATTTCAAATTAAAAGTTGGTAACCCCCATTATAATGCCACTAGACATACATTTGCTTTTAGGGGTATTGCCTTCTGGAATAAGCTACCTAAAGAGGTTGTTGATGCGGGTTCGATATTATTATTTAAATGTAAACTGGATGAGTGCACTCCTGAGGATATTAAGTACGGGTTTTCGGTGTAATTGAAGTGAATTGTTTTGGGTCTGGACCTAATTGTTGTTGTACGTTGTTCTCGAGTTTTCTGGGATGGCTAAGGGCTTGGAGAGAAGTTGGTTCTTGTTATTTCTTTATAGTTATATATTGTTAAATATTTGTTTTTTCTTTGTTATTTTTATAATAAGTTATGCCTACAGTCCTAACTGTTTATGTAACTGTTTTTGTTTATATTTACTGTATAGATTTATTGTACGTATCGTCAAAGTTTAAGGACAATGACGACAAATGTGTTGATTAAATTAAATTAAATTAAGGGCGGGGGCATTGGATACAAGGCATTTGGAGGATGTGGGGGGTGGGTATTAGTGCATATGTTGATTTAATACTGGAGGTTGGAGAACTTCAGGGAAAGAGAAGAATGAGGAGGGTGGGAGGGGGCCGAGGCTGTAAGGTGGGTTCTTGGATGAAGAGGGATAAAGCGTGGCAAGAGGGTGCTCGGTGTGGTGAAACAAGAGAATTAAGAACTAGGTGCGTGGTGGGAGTGTGGAGTTTGTGGTTTGTTTGTAATGGTGGGACAGGCTACGTGGCTTAAGCCAGCATCCTGTTCCAAAAGGGAAGCGTAACCGTCCCCCATCATTGCATTTCAATCACTATTATTCTCTCATTAGCCATTCACAGTATATCGACTCGTAACACTTTAGTTGGATCACCCAGTATATCCCTTTTTCTGCTCCGTTAAAGCTTCAAAAAGTTATATTAATATATTTTTTTCATTTTGAATATCCACACATGATTTGCAAAATAAATCCGAAAATTCCTCCAAACTCAACTTCTGGGTAAAACAAATTCCCACATTCACAATAACTATGAATAATATGGGTAAACCTATATGGCTACCCAACTCCACTGCCAACTTTACAAATCAAGTCTTTGTGGTGGCTTCCTCACACGGTTAGACACGCATGGTGAATGTTGAGAAGAATCGCTCGAGAACCTGAAAAAGTTCTTGCCAGAACTGGACAGAGCAGGATGAAGGAAAGGCATTATGACAGGGGTTATGCTGGCTTGGCGGCGTACACCTATTAGCAAACAAGGGACAAATTTAATATTTTATTGTCAAAACTCGCTGGTAATGTAGGCAAGCTAATTTTCTGCACGAGAAAGTGAATACGGTTATGCGTCATCTGTTCATTTGTGCTCTGTGAAGTGGTGTCATCTGTTGAACCAAAAAGTGGATTTTCATGCCACTCATTTATGGCAGGGGACGTCAAAGCGGAAAAATCGTCATCATCAGGAACTCGGCTTTTGAGCATATCGACATGGTTTCGCCTCACCACCGGATTATTCCACTCGAAATCGGGATTTAGACTCCTTCGCTTGTCATCGTGTTTCGGTATTTTGTCTGTTGTCTCGGTAACGGTAATACACCGGAAGACAATTTCAAACGTTAGTGGAGATCTATGACTGGTAGGTCGAAGTTGACATTCTTGACTTTATAACTTTATCGTCAGTTGACGGAACTATGACTGATACGCTTCTACGAACACTTCTTTTCAGCAGTAAGCGTGACGGCGTCATTTGTGAAGTGGTGTGCAGAATATTTAGAGACTGAATTAAGAAATTATTCAATGTAACTTTTACACTTAAGCCTTGTGATAAGTTTATGCTTCAGGGATTAAAGAGAACTTCAGCTGAGTCATTTTTCTGTAGCCTGTATGGAATTATTTTTACATGACTGATGCCATATTCTTTTAAAAACATTTCAAATTCCGTGCTACAGAACTGAGGTCCATTGTCGCTATCTAGAGTGCGACATAGCCGGAAAATAGCAAATAATTCACGCAGGTATTTAATAACGCTTGCGCTCATTTTAGGCTTGATTATTTTTGCTTTGAATAACCATCTACAACTACGAAAATCAGACGCGATTAAATGCATTTAAAGAAGGTCATTCCCAAACATGCTTTTTTCCTGAAATGTTCCCATCATGGTCTATTTGACAAGATATGCAAGATTTAGCTGATTTTTTTTAGATCTGCATCAATCCCCGTCCACCAAACTATATATCTAGCAAGGGCCTTTATATGGACAAGTCCACACTAGCCCCTATGAACTTCATTAAGGACTTGTGTTCACAACAGCTTGGGAATAATCAGATGGTGACCGAAAGCAATGCATTACTCTCAATAGACAATTCAAGCTTTCTGACGAAAAATGGCTTCAATTTATCATTGTCTACTCTGTCCAGCCAACCATCATTGGTGTAACGAAAAACAGTAGTAAGAACTGGATCTCGCAGTGTGAGTGTTTCTTGCTGTTCGAGCAGTACTGTAATGAATCAAAGGTTTCCAAATTCTTGACTATCCAACCCGGTTGCCCTTTTGGAAGGTGGTTCATAGGGGGTCGGCATTCTAGACAAGTAGTCACCCGTTAAATTATCTTTGACAGGGATATGTTGCAATTCAAAATCATACCCATTTAGGTACAAGGCCCACCTCTGAACACGTGCGGCCACCATAGCTGAATAGATACCTTATTGCCAAATATCCACAGCAAAGCTTTCTGGTCTGGTGGCAACCAAAACCTCCTTCCATAAAGATATTGGTTGAATCTCTTTACTCCAAACAGCACTAAAAGTGCCTCTGTCAAACTGGGCGCACCTCAATTCTGTTTTACCTTCGAGACAAAAGCAGTACGCCTGTCTTCGCCACATTTCATGGTATACATCAAACAAAAAAAAAACACAAGTGGCAAAAACGGGATATAATATACTAGGACATTTGCTTTTGAAAATGCCTCTTACGCCTTACTGACAGCTTGTGAGCACTCTTGTGTTAAACCCCACGGTTCTTTTGGTGATAACAGTCTATTTAATGGAGCTACTAACGAAGCTACGTGGGGGACGTTTCCATATTGGTTACAATTCCTAAATATAACTTCAACTCAGTACTGTTTGTTGGTTCGGGTAATAACTTAATAGCATGAAGCACTTCTGGTCTATTTGAGATTCCATCTTTATCCAGTTGGAAACTGAAGTATTTGATACTAGTTTGCCCAAGTTTACACTTGCTTTTTTTAACTTTAATACCGCTCTCCTGCAAGGCTGAACAAACTTGATAAAGGGTAGCATCCTGTTCCTGGCCTTTTCCAGCAGCAAGTGTGGTGTCCGCAAGAGGTGTAGCCTTAGTTGGTTTTCAGGCCCAACCACTGCAAAAGGTTTTTGTTTGGTTGTTAAGCCTAACGTTAAGCTTTATTGTTCAAGAAGGTTTTGTAATACCTCCATTCCATGACTTTAATGTTATATTAGTCGGATTCAGCTCAACTGCAAAATATTGCTTATACCACCTAACAGGCAACAAAGTTAAATCTGAGCCAGGACTAACTTCAAAAGGCAACTTGTGTCCATTTAACCATAACTCCAAAATACAGCTGGATGTCAAAGAATTTAGCTCTGAATCGGGACTCTCATCAAAATCATCGCAAGTGGTATCCTAGCTGGTTGTATCTTAATCATCAACCAAGTACAATTCACGAGAATACTTAAAATTATTCATTTTCCCCTCACGTCTTGACTTTTATGTTTTAGGGATTGGTAATGACTGCGAGCTATCTGAAACATGAGTCTTATTTTTAAAGACCCTTGAAAGGGGGCCAACCAACCCACAGGCTGAACAAGTGTGTTTATTATGCCTCCAAGCAGCCTTGACATGATTACGGTACACACAACAGAATCACTTGTTATCAGGTCTCTTCTGCTTAAAATTATATTGTTTTACATAACTTGGTAGGTTGATGAGTCCTGAAACTGAGATAACTCCTGTGATATAGTTTCTGGACTTGGGAGTGAGCCAATTAGTATCTAAGCCAACAGGACGTCAAAATATTTTGGACTTGATTTTAGTTGATAGTGATCGCAGCATTTATGACACCGATGTTATTGAACACTTCAGTACGAGCTATTATAATACTATTAAATTTAATATATACCTAAGACCCAAAAATTGTGCAGTGAAAACTGAATTTGGATCTAGTAAGATAGATTTTGCGAAGCTTCGCACTGAGCTAAAAAAAATGACTAAGCCTCTTATTTGTCTAGTACGACTGATGTTAAGACCATGTGGAGCAGATTTCACTCTATTCTTGCCCATTCTGTTGCAACATATACTGTCAAAAAGCACTATGTGGCCAGAAGTAGGGAGGTTTAGTTCCATATAATATCTGCAAACTTACCCTAAAAAAAGTAACTTTAGAGATTTAAAAAATAAAATAAGGATAGTGATAGCAAGCGCTTATATATAATGAATGTAGAGCAAATTTACGAAACGCAATCTTAGCGCATGAAATTAACTGTGAAACAAAATTATCAGAGAAGGAACTATCGCGGCTCTTTTCCGACATGTCAAGAAAAGAACAACTCTAAAACTGGTCTCTCTACACTACCAAAACAAGGTTTTATCGAACAATTTGGACAAAGCTAACGCATTGAACCAAATTTATTTGTTAGAATTTTAGCACTGATGTTCGTCACAGCACTCTTATGACATGCCCAGCTACGACGTTTATTGCCAATTTAGCTTCTCTACCGAAACAATCTTTAAAATTCTTAGATCTCTAAAAAATAGCCATGCAATTGGTCCAGATGGGTATTCTTCATGTTTTACAAAAATCTTGCATTGGAATTTATAAAAAAAGGAAACGCTGCTATCCAAAAAATACAAGCCCATTTTGTTAACATATGTTCCATGTAGAATGCTTGAACGTATTCTCAAAAAAACATAAAATCAGTTTGGTTTCCTACCTGGCAGGTCTACTGTCTTTCAGGCTGCTATCCTGCATAAATGACTGGATGAGAGCACTTGATAAGGGTACACGCGTGGATGTCACCCTCATGGATTTTGATTCCGTGGTACACTCAAAACTTTGTGCTAAGTTAAAACAGTTTGGCATAAATGGCATGGCTCTTAGGTGGATGACTGCTTTCCTCTCTGAAAGTTTCCAGTCTGGCTGTACGGGCGACACTAGTACGGGCCTCTGATTTGTGACTAATGGTGTCCCCCCAGGGTTCAGTCATGGGACCGCTGCTTTTTATTCTATTTTTTTCAGATCTTGATCCTAAGTATGGTAGGGTTAACACCCAAAATTTGTGGACGATGTTAAATTATATAATTCAACAACAAGCTGAAGTGATCATTCTGATCTTAAGAATGCTCTCCACTACTTAAATTTAGGGTCATCAAACTGGCAATTACCCATTAATACAGGAAAGTGTGGTGTGTTCCACCTTGGGTCTCCAAATGAATGTCTCGATTACTACTTAAGTAATCAACAGCTTTCAAACCAAAAACTGGTAAAGGATCTTGGTGTATGGATTTCTTAGAACCGATTAGTGCCCCCCCCCCCCACTACATACGGATCGTTTCATGCGCCAAGGTACGTAGTATCATGATTAGGCGCTGCTTTGTATCAAAATACCCTGTACCGTTGATTTGGGCTTATAAGGACTTTGTTCGACCGATTTTTGAGTATGCCAGCCAGGTGTGGTCACCACACCTTAT
>JAHWFP010086071.1:0-21363 GCA_023313725.1 Lithobius niger | reverse complement strand
CGGGAGTGGAGACGCCATGTCCGGAGAATGCCATGCCGGGCACGATGGTAGTGGTTCGTATGTTATAGTTTAGCTTTTGAAAGTTCAGTTTAGGACCCCCATATTCTAAATTTTAATTTAAAACTTAACTTTAACTCTCTAGCTTGGAGAAAATTATGGTGGAGACGCCTGTAGCGGCATCTTAGGTTCTCTCTCCCCATAACGTCAGAGTGGTTCTCTTACTAAAAACCAACTTTTCCAGTTTATTTTAAATGGATTTTTAACTTAAACTAATTGACGGTTTGATCTTTGTGGAAGTCAAATTGAAACAAACTGATGCCTAAGTGTAAAATTGCCGGGCTTTTTATAACCTAATATTACTTTTTCTATTGTGAAAATTTAAACTTTTATTCAAACCAAGTGTTATTTGTTTGATTTTGTGAAATACTAAGTGTATATTCAAACTTGTAGCTTTTAAATCAATGGTATTCAAAAGCTTTTAGAAGCAAACTATAATGTAAAGTGTTTTCATTCTCTGTTGCAAAAATAAAACCAGGAGTTTTAAGCTTCAGTCGTTTGCTAGACTTGATTAATTGTATTTTAGTGTAAAATTAAATATGTAGCCCATGCAAAAACCGGTAAACGGCGTTGACAGTGATAATATTCATTATTTATTATATGAGAGATCCGATGTACCACGTAAAAAAAAAAAATCTTTTTTTACATGGTCAGTTCGGATCTCGGGCGTCATCCGGATCTTTTTTTTTTGGAAATTGCCGTCAACACAGAATGTGCTTCACGGCCGTCAATCGCGTTGTTGTTTTCAAGGTTGGTGGTGATCATAAATTAGTTTTAACTTTGAATTATGTTAGATATTGGAAGGAGGACAATTTAATAAACTAAATTTGTGAATAAATGAGAATAAAGGCATTGTGTTTTGCTAGACTGAATCCAGATTACGCACGTTAATGATCGATCGTTAGGCCTAATATTTCCGAAGTTGTTTACAATTTTGTTCCACTCATGTTACCGAAAGTTTGTATGGTTAGAAATTAGTTTTAGCTACGAATTATGTTAAATTTTGGAGGAGAGAGTATACAAGAACCTAAATTTGTGAATAAATAAGAAAAAAAAATTGTGTTAATTCTAGATTGAATCCAGATCACGCACGCAAATGACCACATTATCGCCGACTTTTCCTTAATAGAAAACTCCCTCCCTGGATAGAAATTAGTTTAGAAAATAGATAATACTTGTTTTTAACGCCCACCCCCTAATTTTAGACAAATTAATTTTACAAGCCCATGGGCGTTTAATACACGATTTACGGTAACATTCCACACAGCAAGCCAGAGGACATTGTACAACTAATCTCTACATTATGTCAGAAGATAACTGAACGCCAGCTTAATACAAGAATAGCAGTTGTGGGATTGTTCCCGAGATTGCAGACATCAATGTGAAGAGGACAAATTGGTACAACAAACAAACGCCATGTTGCGAAGGCAACATGTTCCTGAAAATTTTAGTTGTTTCGTTGGATGAACAGATATTTCATGATCACTCATTGTTAACGAGAGATGGCATTAATTTAACCAAGAGGGGGGAAATTTCCCTTCAAGCTGTCATAATGAATCTGTTGTCTAAAACACAGGTAAACTGAGAAATGCAATTGTGACATATAGGATGGCAAATGACCATAGCCCAACCAGGGCAGTGAACACACTGCAGAGTGAATCATCACAAACTTGTCCTAGTTTTGAACACATGGACTGCCTTCTTATTAATGCAAGAAGTCTCATATCTAATATTTCTGACTTTCACGATCTACTTGCCTTAAGTGTATTTGATCTGTTCTTCATTGTTGAATCGTGGCTAACAGACTCCTTCACCGATTCCATGGTGCTAAATGGCAACCAGTACTGTATCTTCCGGAGGGATCGCGGCTCTAGGGCTGGGGGTATTCACTTGGTTTACAGGCAGAATGTTGGCATATCGTTTTCCCAGGTTGCTGCTCAGAACAAGGCAACTCTGGTCCCATCTGAAACCAAATGTATTCTGGGTTATATTCCCAGCGGCTATGATCAGGCCTCGCTTGTTTCAATGTCTGCATTTGTCCTCCGAAGATTTGCCCTCTGACACTGCATGCTTACTACTCGTAGACAGTGGACTGGAATTCAGTCCGTGCGACAAATGCAGTCCAGCAAACCTTTTTGAGCAACCTACTACAAATTGGACTTTGACATTATTATTAATCAAAACCTGGGCCAAAGTGATCATCACATGTGTAAAGAAGCTAGTCTTCACAACCAGATTTGAGAGGAGACCTCACCTCAAAACTGCAACGGGACGCGGATGCTACGACAGAAGAGGTGCTTGTAGCATCGCCCGACGCTGGTGAAACTGGGGAAACTTTCTATCGTCTTTCTTAGATTTTGGTACTATTGTTTCTAAACAGCACCACTGCTACAGCCCGTCGTCAGGAGTGGAGCATTTGGGTCCTAAATTTAGGCCTAACTAACGATAAAAAGCGGGTATCGCTGCCACCAAGATGGGACAACTAGCTAAGCTAAGTTTAGAGAATTGTCTAACACTTAACTTCTAGTTTCATAAAATAACTTGGTTTGGCGTTTAAAACTCCTGGTTTTATTATTAAGACAAACAAGTTAACTTCGCACTGTTAACATTTTGAACGGTATTTACAAAAGTGTAACTTAGTTTTTCAGTGAAAAACAACAACGGAGAATTTTACATTAAAATTCGTACATACAAGCTATACAAAAACTGGGATTATGTTCAAAACTTACTTACAACAATTTCAAATAGAAAAAGGTAACTTTTTTTAGGCTACGAGGATTTCGCAAAAGAGCCATCTGTTTTATGCACAGCCGCAGCTGATCGATAAAAGCTAACCTAAAACCTGACAGTTATGTTTCTAATGGTACTCCCAAAAGATCAAGCCGTCCCCATCGGAATTCTAATTAGAAATGGGATGTACCCTCCATGAAGTGCTTTGCTTCTACAAATCTAATAGACCCAATGGCCTTTGTTTACATTTAGCTACGCTAAATAAACGGTGAAATAAAAGCTGGTTTTTAGGAAGGGACCGTGAACCCTTACATTACGGCCGTTAACGTCCTAAATGCCTATGGCTTAACGCACCTTAATTTACTTTCAAGACTAAAGGTTAATTTAAGATTAAACTATAAATTTTGAATTAAGAGTCCAAAAGTTAAACTTCTAATCTAAACTAAGTTACATATGAACCAACTACCTTTGCCCGGCATGGCAATGTTCGGACTGCGGCATCTCCACTCCCGACCGGCGTAGCTACCTCTAGCCTTGAGATTTCTGCGCTGTGCTAAGGATCCCTCTTACAGGTTGGTTTTATACCAGCTGCCTGGCAGCCAGGAGGGCAAGAGCAGACCTGTAGGAAAGCAACGGGGGGGGGGGGTGTGTGTGTGTGTGTGTGTGTGTGTGTGTGTGTGTGTGTAAAGGCATGAGGCCTAAATTCCTGTGGATTGGTTAGGAGACCCGACACCAACCATCAACAACTCGGGGATGCAATTTTTTTTCTTGGCGCCGCTAAGCCTATTTCTCAACTTCAACTTTGAAAATTCGTAACTCCAAGGAAAATGGATAAAATCGACGGCAGTTTTCACCCCTTAACGACCACTACGAACGCATGCTCGTAGTACGGCGCATCTTATGAATGAACCACTACGAGCATGTGTTCGTAGTCAAGCTCTTCAGCTTGTGTGGAATTTTATTATGTCAGAGGGAAGTCTGGTTCGGCAGAAACAAAGCCACGTGGCTTGTGCTACGTCTTCTAAATATATTGTCTTGTAATCACGTGATCATGACGTAAACAAAATGTGGTCGAATGGTAGAGACGAATCGTTGTAAACATCATCGTTTGCTGACATCGTAACAAGTGGGAGTTTAGGCCTATCTAGCGGGAGTTTTGGACATCCTTCGCTTGTAATGCAGCGGCTCGTAATACAGTTACTTGTGTAGTTGTTTACTTTTGTATTTGAAATATGAATGGTGAGGACAGTTCTGAAAGGGACTGAATGATATTTACTGGGATGGTTTGGAAGTTAGCGATTCAGAGGATGAAAGTTTTAGCGAAAGTGACTACGATGCAGCGCAAAATTTGGCTGTTGTTGTTGACGGCTGAGAAATGCTCAGTGATTCGTTTGGTGATCGCCGTAGAGAAAGTGTGCCCGATTTCACACCACCGTACGAAGGGTTTCATCCAGCTACGGGATTTCTTTATTGAGAACCCTAATAGAATGTTTGAAAGTGTTTATGACGGGCAAAATCATTGTATATGTGTGCGACTGTACAAACAAACGAGCAGCTGCGTATTTTGCCACGAATCCAGCAAAAGGTAAAGATGTAGTGGAGCATCGTTACACGCCCAGATATGACAGTTTTTCTTGTACTTATGCTTCTGATGAAGCTTACTAAACTGCCAAAAATTGCTGAGTATTGGTCTAAAAGTTTGCTTGTGACTGGCCCACCTTGTTACGTAAAAGAAGTGATGAGCAGAAATCCATTTGTATCTGTTTTGAAGTTTTTGCGTTTCTCGGATCCCGCACTTGCAAGCGACAGCAATATTATACTGAATTTTTAGCAGCACGAGGAAAATGTGTTCAATACATGTGAAGTGAATTTGTTCCAAAAACAGTGAGAATATTGTGCCATGATTTTTACTTGCACAGTAATTTACAGTTGCACAGTGTTGTGTAGTGAAAAAGGTGCAGTAAAATGCAGTAAATTTTGTATATGTAGTGTAGCGGCGGAAGGATTTTGAGATAAGACCCATAACTTAAACATAACAATACAATCGCTGGGAGGTTTTGTGGATAAAAACCAACAACCTTCTAATGACAGAGTTGATCTTTTGTACTCAGAGGTAAGACTGACGGTTTTTTATAAAAAAAACCATTTCTATTAAAACTTAAAGAAGGGCCAACCGAGAACAAGTTGCAACCCCCGTAGAATATTCCTAATGAATATTTTAATTAGTGTCGTTACAACCTTTGTTAATATTCTCCCACAAAGGGAGACGTTGATAGTGACAAAGAGTAAAACATAGGCACTTAAAATTTAGGTGTGAAGGCCAAAACGGGAATTAACTGGAAGTTGCTTTCTGTTATGGACGTACTTCCAACAAACCATTTAACAAAATTAAAAATGCAGTTAAAAATTTCAGTTAATTTTTACTGAAACGGAACGTTAAACAATTAAATGTTTAACGAAAATGCTGGCCCGATGCAGCAACAATCACTAGATACTTTCCAGGTTTGTCCAGTAGAATCTATTTTTAGAATCTATTTTTTGTAGAAAAATTAAAATTTCAACAACAATATTATTTTAGGTTTGGTTGCTCCTAGATGGAGCCACGGCTGTAGCGATAAACTACTCATTGTTTAAAAGAAACATGCACGGGGAATTTACTTTGTTAGATTTCCGGTTTACTTGTAACAAGAAAAAAACTCTAATTTAGAGAAAAACTACTTTAGGTTAGGTTTTTACAACCTCCGTTTCACTGTAAATACCTACTCAGTACTAGAGCCATAATAAATGCATTTATTTCCACCCTAGACTGAAATAGAATCCACACCAAAACATCGGTCCTACTTTTAAGAAAAAAAAGGACTGTGAAAAACTATGTTTGTATTTGCTTACACACTGGTTTTAATTTAGATTAAAATCCGGCAATTTAACTTTACAAAACTCTGGGAAAAAATCAAAGCATATAGGGGGAACACTTTTACTACCGACCTCTAAATTGGTAGGTTCACTTAGCTTGGGAGAAGTTAACTCGCGTAACTTAATCCATTCGTCAAAGCTAAACTCGCTAATTCCGGGTTTTTCTGACATGACTGAACTATTGTTTACATCATCAGCTGATAAACTTCGTTTTATCGTTTTCAAATAAGGCTTGCTTAAGGCATCTTTCGATCCTAACCTAGGCAAACAAAGATGGCGTCTAGGAGACAGGGGGATGGGTTTATTAGCAGGTTTAGGCAGACTCCTCCCATCTGCACAGGAGAGCTTAACGAAGTTTGGTTGCGAAGCAATTAACTCATTATCGCCTACTTGACCCTTGACCAATCCCGTGGGGATGATTGGGTTGTTGCCCTGAGACCTTTCGTTTGGTTAGTTGGGGCCGTCCCTGACTGGGGGAGTAGCCACTTCTATTGGCGGGGGGAGATAAATCACGGGGCGTGACAATTACCTCGAGTTTTTTGTTTAGCAATTCTATAGCGGGAATTCCTAAAACTACGTCAAAGGGGGATCTCCGCGCTTTCGAGACACAAGCTACGGTTTTTAGTTTAGCACCATTATCTAGTTTTACACACAGGGTAACTTGCTCTAATTCCACGATGACGTCAGTTAACGCTGTTTGACATTTAATCTTCCGCTTTAAACGTGGCCATTTCTTAGCGAGCTTGGCGCTAACCAGCGAAATTGAACTTCCGGAGTCGCATAAAATTGTTATTTTATGTTTACCTACGTTAGCTTCTAGTGTGCTAGACTTAAGGATTTCCTTAGCATCTTTCCCGACTGGAAAACAAGCATTAGCTTGCTGTGGTTTCGAGTTAAATTCGGGGCATTTACTACGAAAATGTTGGGGAGAATTATACACGTAGCAGCGCCTACCTCTATCTTGATTTAGGTTAGTTTTTACACTAGTACTATCGTTTATGGCAGGGTCCCCACCTGGGTTACCTGCGTTTACATCGACAGATCCGGCCGGATTAGCTGTCGTGTGGTGGTTACGGTTGTGACCACGCTGTTGGCCAGAAGGTTTAGAACCTTGGTTTGACGCTGCAGCTATGGGCTGTGTTTTGGCTGCACGAGCGGCAGTTTCGTTAGCAATCTGCTTGTTTCGAGTAGTGTACTCGTCACACAGTTGGGCTGCTTCGGCCAACGTACCCGTCTTAATTTGATCGGGGATCCATTTTCTGAGGTGGTTAGGGCAAGATTTGTAAAATTGCTCTAAAAGCATCAAATTAACAAGTTTATCGAAATCCCTGTTAACTTTGGCTAATTCAAGCCATCTGGAAAACAAAGTTTCCAAGTCAAATGCGTAGTTATGGTACTGCATTTCTGGCTCCTTTTCGAGTGAATGAACTTGCGTTTGTAATGACTCTTTCGTCTGAACAAATCGGGCAAGTAATTTAACTTTAACTACTTCATAGTCGAGCATTTCCGTGTCGGAAAGCTGGTCGCAAACTTTGACTAAAACTTCTCCCATTAACGGTAATAAAGCTGTAGTCCATTGGTCCCTAGGAATTTTCTGACTAGTTACAATTCTCTCAAATATTTTTAGAAAACTATTAATTTCTGTTTTGGGCGTCCACTTGTTTATTAGACGAACAACATCAGCAACTTTACCCTGTTTTACTGGATTTGGTTGAGCTGGGGGAGCGCCGTTAGCTCCGTTTGGAGCGGCGTTAAGATTAACACTAGCAGCGTTTAGCCGGGCTAATTCTAACTGCAAATTGAGTCGTCTCAACTCGTGGGCGTTATCGCCATCTTTTACTGCTAGTTCGTGAGCGCGTTTCTTATCGGACTCTAGTAAGTCTACATTACGTTTTTTCTCAGCTTCTGCTACCTCTAAGGCTCGTAATTTAAGCTCCTCCGCTTTGAGAAAAAGCTCATTTTCTTTAACTGCAAGTTCTTTTTTGGCTAGAATAGCAGCTTCTCGTTTCTCAATAGCACTTGCTAGTTCGTCGTAAAGATTATTTAAGTCTAAACGGTTTTCTTCAAATGCATTTTTCAGTACTGTGACTGTTTCATGCCTAGTTTCTTTTACAGTAAGGCCTAACTTAGTACAGGCCTTCTTAAGGTCCTTATACTGAATATCCTTGATTATTTCGTCAAGATCCATGTTTTCAGACATTTTTACTTTTAACGTTAAACGGGTTCAAAATAAAGTTTTTATATTTAAACCAAAATTTAATATGCAGCCGCATATTAATTTGAACGTTTATTTTGGACAGAGTGAATTACTTAAAAAACTTCTCTACCAAATCCAGCAAGTTTATACAAACAAAATACACTTTCAAGGAGCCCTAGCACTCTGGTATGTGAATAGCTAAAATACACAACGGCTCTTAACTACAATACTCGGCTTGGCGGCCTTAAAGCACATCTCATGCACACTTACCCTTTTACACACAATCGCTGTGTTGTCAGTCTGTCCTTCCTGTTCCACCGTAGTACGGGAAGTCCGGCACTGATTTTTGGCAGTAGATTATCTCTGGCGGTCTAAACCACTGGGACCTTGGTTGGCAACTCAAAATCCACTGCTTGGCTGCACGGAGCACCTGCTTCTGGTCTCAGACGGTTCCTCCTACAGCATTGGGTTTTGGGGAGACGTCTCACGGCTGGAGGGCCTCACTGGAAGCGGCAGCTGTTGCTTCCTGGCGCCGGCAGTTGTTGTGGCTGCTTGGCGGTGTTTTGCCCCGTTTTTAACGGCAGGGCGACTTCTGCTTCGTGATCGTGTTTACGTGATCACTGGCATCTACTTCATGGCCTTTGTGACTGGACCACAGGCATCTAGTTGGACGGAACTTGCGTCCTTCTAGGAACTTGGCATAGTAGTATGGCAGGGGGGAAACGCTTGTCGGGAACAGCACCTGTTGATCCCACTGCTGCCACCAAGTTGTAGCGGCGGACGCTAAGACGGCTAAGGTGCTTGTAGCGCCCCCGACATCCTTGGTTGACGAGTATTTCTTAGCATCAGGTTTTGTGGTTTTGACGACTTTTTACGTTCAATAACACAGCATGGGCTACAGTCCCGGCTTGGGGGATGGAGCGTCGGTGTCCTATTCTAAGCCTAACCTGAATGCTACCGGTAATTACACTGCCACCAACGTTGGATTAATTTAATTGCTTAAACGAAGTATAAAGCTAAAATGGGCTACATAATTATTTACACTTAAAAACAATTAATCTTACTAGGGAACGAACCTGAGGTTTAAAAACTCTTGGTTTTTATTTTAAAACATCAGAATAATAAAAATAACACTTTTACATTTAGTTCACTAGTTCAGCTTTTGACAAGTTTGGCGAAAACAATTTAACAGAATTTACATTTTAGTAATTCACTTTTTTTCAGGAAGAACAACGGAGTTGATTCTTAAACACTTAATTTAGACAAGAAAAAGCATTTTTATCTTGGGTTCCTATCCAGGAATACCCAGCAAGCTGAACTGCGTCGGCTAAGTTGCAACTATATTTGACAACTGTAGTTTTCAAGTCGTCCCACAGTTATTTTTCCTCGCGAGGATCAAACCGTCCCTTTGTTTACATTTGAAAAATGAACAAAGTAAGAAACTGGCTTTTTAGTAAGAGATGCCTACTCTAACATTATGCTGGTAAAGACCAGCAATGCCGATAAGGCTTACCAACCATAAAGACTTTAAGCTAGAGGTTAATTTACGTTAGACTATAAATTTAGAATTGGGGGGTCCTAAAGATAAACTTCTAAAGTTAAACTAGTTTACTTACAACCACTACCATTTTGCCCGGCATGGCAATCCCGGACGTGACATCTCCACACCCGACCGGCGTGACCCTTCTAGCTTGAGAGATCTGTGAGCTGTGCTGACTGAGCTGTAGAGGGAGGGCAACTGCGGCTTTTTATGCTGGAGCAGCGGATTTTCTCTACCTAAGCGCGGACGCCGAGGAGAGCTACGGGGGTCTGATTGGTGGAGGGCCAGAAGAACAATGGGAGTGTCGGTAGAGCAAAGGGTTTTCGTGCAGAGCCGTTTGAAGGAGTAGGGAAGGGTTAGAGATCGACCAAATAGAGTTTTCAACTCTTGAACTTTGGGAAATGGTCTTTGCATTGGGAAATTGATTATAGATTGATTATTTACAAATGCACATCGTGAATTGGCTCGTGTTAAAGCTTAGGACATTGATTTGGGTAATACATAAAGTATTACTATTAAATTTTACAAGCTTTAACTGAAAACTGCAGTGTTACACACCACAACTAGGTTGGGGGGTGAGGGGGGGGGACATAAGGATTCGAAGTTTTTAAGCACAGTTTGACTTTCGGAATGTATGGAAACAGATCTTTTACAAATATCTTTTGGTTTTTAATAGCAGAGCAAGCTAGTAGTAACATTCGGATGGGTCAGTCGAGTTTTGTAGAGATTTAAAGCAAAACATATATACACAAAAATTCGTGTCCGGTGATTGCCGATGTCTGTATATTTTTTTGGACTAGTGGTAGCGTTTTGGGGGCAAAAGATTATTATTAATAAAGCATAAAAAGAATAAATAGATTAGCTTAGAGAATGCTATAACACATTTAAGTTTAAGTACAATACATAACTGCAAAGTTAAAGGACAGGTGACGATCGCTGTGGAAATTTTTCATAAAAGTTGCAGCTGTTCAACACATAAAAAATATCACACTTACAAAGTCATCTGTACAATTAAGTAGGAGGTTAAGTACCTTCGCAGAGGAAGCCCCTCCTATTAAACACAATAAGCCCCTCCTATTAAGCTAATGTCTTTGGGCTTTTTGCCCTAAATAAAAGCAATAAAAATAGAAAGTACAAATTACAAGTTTTAATGATGGCGGCCATGATGAAGGAGCGCTGCGGTGATTTTGGAGCGGTTTTCAAATGACAATATTGAGAGTTCAGGATGGAATTCTTGAAGTTTGGCTTCCTGAAGACTTGGATAATGTGTTGGTCTATTAAATGGTTGCAAGATGGGCCGTTTCTGTCCATTAATAAAAATTTGGCTGAGATTTTGAAGACCGAGGTCTTTTTGCGTTTTGGTGCGCTCAAGAAAAAAAAATTGTTCGTTGTAAAAACGAAGTATTTTTGGCGGCCTGCGTTTACAGTAGGCCTAAATTAGTAGGCAGCCATACACCATTTGTGGTACAATCCAATGATTCGTAGTGCATCATTCTGCAGTGATGTGTAGTGATGTGCAGAAAATGTGCAGCGATGTGCAATGTGGATTTATGTGCAATGTGTAAAAAGCCTTGGATTAAAAGACTAAAATCAATTTCAACAGCTATACATCAAAAAAAGGTAAGCGACGACATTTGTTTTTGCACGCCAGGACTGCCAGCCAGGGTAGCGTAAGAGGCTACCATGCTCCTTCAGCGGCATATGGGATGTATTCTGGCTAATTCTGGACAATCTCTCAGCCCCGACGATGATCGGAGGATTCCCGGATCGAATCCCCGGGCTGGCACCTCCCTTTACCAGATTTCTTCTTCTCCCAAAATAATCTAGTATTGTTCAAAATTGAACCGGTTCAGCCATACAAGCATTAGCTTCGGCTGACATAAGGCTCGTCAAAATTTTATAAAAAAAATAAAACAACTTATTTTGGGGGCTTTCCTGCGCTGTTTGTGGGATACAACATCGTTTTCTGGAGCTGGTCGCCAAGAGGTTAAAAACATTAAATTTCCACCTGTATCATTTTCTACAGCTGTTTGAAAAAGTGCTCAAACTGAGCGCCGACGCACGCAATCCACGTCGCCGTTTTCCAAAACAAACTTGTAAATATTTACTTGTATCTTTCGAATTTATTTCCAGGCATAAAAGCCGACTAGCTTAGTGTTGTCTTAGGCTACATGTCTATTGATCCGTTTTCAATGTTTTTATCTTACTAAGGTGACGATTTTAGCAACCATGAAAATTTTGACTACACACTCACGTTATTACACGATAGGCCGAAAGGCTCATTGTTTTACTTGGTAACAGAAATTAATTAAACATGGTACGCTATTTACCAAAATTGTCCCTCGATTGTCACAAATCAGGGTGCGAATTTTCGGTGGTCTTTATCTTTTTGACAGATCTCCCACCTTCCTCAGGCACTTCGAGCGTTGAACGCCTTTTGACAAAACAACTTCCCGTTTCTCCAAGTCAGAAGGCGTTCAACGCTCGAAGTACCTGAGGAAGGTGGGAGATCTGTCAAAAAGATAAAGACCACCGAAAATTCGCACCCTGATTTGTGACAATCGAGGGACAATTTTGGTAAATAGCGTACCATGTTTAATTAATTACTCACGTTATTATTTGCGGCTGTGATAATACTTTAATTTTATGCGTACTAGCATACAAACACAAGCTGGTATATTTTAATCTTTTGCCTAGGCTTTTATGAAAGCAATATTTAACGTAATTTTTCTCACGGACCATACCTTGTTCAAAATGGCAAACCACAATTATTTTTATTTTACCGGACAATTTCAGTGTGATCTTGTATTTTATTTCAGGGCTCCGACCATAGTGATCTCATCCGAATGCACAGTTATAGCCTTTTCCTTCAATTAAAAACAGTTACCTTTATATTTAGCATCAAACTTCGTCTTTCCCCCCCCCCTACCTTCAATAGTAGCGATACGTAATATCGTAGTTTATTTTCATAGGCCTATTCTCACGTTGTTTATGAGTTTTAAACTCACTGCACTCATGCCAGGCCTCTAATTGTTCCAATGCCCGCACGTTTCCTTTGTTGGAACAACAACACCAATTCCCTCAATGCAAAAATGCGGGAATCAACTCCCCAAACACTGAGAGCGCCCAAGCTACCCTGCCCGTCCGCGCTGTCATGGCCGACTTCCGGTAGTGCCAGCTCGGTCGGTTTGGGTCAGTCATCTCTCTAACCCACACCCCCCCTCTGTCGCTCTCCTACAAGACCGCGCTAACCCTCTACCTGGCTGTCAAGCAGCAGGTATAAAACCCCAGCCCCATGAGAATTTCGTGAGCATAGCATAGCTCAAGACTCAAAGGCTAGAGGACACTACGGCGGTCGGAGCTGAGATGTCCAGTCCGAAGGTTGCCATGCCGGGCAAGGTAGTAGTTCTTGATAGTAACTAGTTTAAATAGAATTTTTATTTTGGAACTTTATTTCGAAATTATTAGTCTTAAATTTAGACTTAATCTCTAGCATTTGAATTTATGGATAAGTCAACCGCCATCGGCATTTCTGGCCTAGGACTACCATAACTTAACGGTTTAAGGTCCCCTTCTTAAAAACCGGATTTGTTTCTATTTATGTAAACTCAGTGTTTACTAAATAATCAAAAGGTCACCGAGATCTAGCATGTGTTATCGTTGAAGCAAGAGTTTTCAAAAGGTAGTTTTCCTTATAACACTAATCTTGATTCAGTGTGATGGATTGAAGTGATTTTAGGCAAGAGTTTTAATTTTTTTCAAATGACTGTTTTACTTAATGCAAGGGTCATCATGTAATTCAGAGGGTTGTGATAGCCCAAACCGACTTTTCTTGTCCAAATTGTTGTGAACTCAACTCAGTTCTATTTTGCCGATTTATTGTAAATCAAGTGCTTTTAATTCAAAGCTTCATTTTTTTTAGTAACCAATTAGTTACTCAGTGTTTAACGATAACTTGTCATGTTTTATTAAATCACAAAAGAAAGTTGTTTTAAACGACAGTTTGACTTCCGAGTCCGATTTAATTTGCAAGGGTTAAATAATTACAAAACAATTTTTATTCTAACTCCTAAGTAGGCAATTAAATTAACTACCCATCGTGGTGGCAGTGAACCGTGATAGATAGGTCATAAAAAGTTAGTTAGGACGTTGACGCTCTTCTCCTAACCGTGCAGTAGACATGCTATACTGTTTTTCCGCAAAAGTAAAAACAGCCACTTATGATTTATTTACAACCAACTACAACTTTGCCAGATTGTCGGTGCTGGAGACAGTAGGCACCTCGAGACCCTGTAAGCGCCGCTACAAAACTGGTGGCAGTGGTGGGATTTAAAGGTGCTGTGCCACTACACTCATTCCCCCCTGCCATACTACCATACCAGTTCATCTTAAGAAGATGTCGCAGTACAACTTAAACTGCAACCCCCATAGATGTCCGTAGCAAAGTCAAAACGCTACAGAAGCAGATGTCAGCTTTAAGACAACAAAAGGCAAAACAGTAACCCGCATCCAGCTGGAGCCGGGAAGCGGCAACCCTCCCTTCACAAGCCGTGAAGCTGCAGGCACGCCTTCGGAAGGCAGATGATTCCTTCAACCCCTGGAGAAGCTGGCCTCAAAAAGGACACGGCGCTCCTAGCGTGAAAATCCACTGGACTTCACAAGTGACAGTGCTCAAATTTCAACTGGAAGTGCGACCACTACAATTTGGATTCAATCTTCGATGGGTGAT
This sequence comes from Lithobius niger, assembly GCA_023313725.1. NCBI lineage: Eukaryota > Metazoa > Arthropoda > Chilopoda > Lithobiomorpha > Lithobiidae > Lithobius > Lithobius niger. The sequence goes on along the minus strand of JAHWFP010086071.1, from coordinate 7,197 downwards.
TGGATAGACTGACCGTACAGCGATTGTGCATAAAATTCAGGTTAGTGCATATGGGTATAGTCTGGTTGCCAAGCCGAGTGTTTGTTTCATGCATTTTATGTATTTAATTATCCACCTGAGTGCTTAGGTAATATAAGAGTGTATTTATGTGTCCCTGACTGGATTGGGTTGTAAGAGAAGTGTTTTAAGTACTCGCTCTGTGCAACGTTTAAGAGAGTTATTTTGCGGCTGCAATTTTAATTGTAAAGATTTAAAACTAGAACGTTTTTTTTTTCTTTAAAATTTGAATTAACCTAAACTTTCAACATGGAAGAATTAGCAGCTGTTATCGATCATATTCGTTACAAACACCTAAAGAAGACTTGTTTGAATTTAGGTTTAACTGTATGTGAAAACCGACACGAGTCCGTTGATGTTACAAAAATAGCGTTTAACGATAATGTTGGATGAGCTATCAAACGAACTGCTCAGTGCCATTGAAAAACGTGATGCTGCCATTTTGGCCAAAAAGGAGAGCGCTCTCAAGGAGAACGAACTGTTTCTTAAAGCCGAACAGTTGAAACTTGAAGCTTTAAAACTTGACCATGCCGCTAAAGAAGCCGACAAGAGTCGTGCACACGATCTAATGATCCGTGACGCAAACGCCCAGACTAGCGATGGTGCTACGGCTCGTGGGATTAAAAAACTCGAACACGAGTTAGAACTTGCTAATAAACAAATAGAATTAGCCAAATTAAGAGCTGTAAACGGTAATGACGGTACCAATCCAGTACAGGTTTTGCCAAGTGTAAATTCCGGTCCAAGGCCCAGAAAAATTTCCGAAGCCGTTAGATTGTTAAATAATTGGGGTTCGAAATCGGAAATCAATTCATATTTAAAAATCTTTGAAAGAACAATGGAAACTCAACGTATTCCAAAGAGTGAATGGGTGGTAGGTTTACAACCCGTGTTAGGCGAAATTTTAGCAAAGGTGTACGATCAGGTTAAAATAAAATTACTTGAAAGGTTCGTACAGACTAAGGAGTCCGTCCAATCTGCATTTCGCAGTCTTGAAAAAGAGCAAGACCAATTGTATCACGAACACGCATTTCAGCTTCAAACTTTATTTTCCCGATGGTTGTCGCGGGTGTTATTTTCGCGGGTGTTAACGGTAGTTACGATAAACTAGTTAACCTGTTTTTATTAGAGAATTTTACAAGTCTTGCCCAGTGGGTTTAAGAAAATGGTTGCCGGACCAGATTAAATCTGGGACGCTACAGGAAGCAGCCAAACTGTGTGATGACTACACCACCCGCAACAAGCAAATCTGTAATGATATTGCTGTTAAAACTGGCAGAGTGCAAACTGGCGCACAGCCAGCCAGCCAAGCCACTAAGGCTTCTAATTCCCGAAATGGTAAACAAAACCATAACTCGTTAGCTAACCCGGTTGGGACTAAAAGTAACAGCATAAGTAGCTCAAATGCTAACGCTGATAAATGTGATAGTGTAACTTCTAACCCTAGTCAAACTAATATTAGAACGTGCTATAAATGCGGTTCGTCCTCACACCTCCACAATCGATGTCCCGAGTATAACAAAACAGAATTGGCAAATGCATGTTTTCGTGTAGGCTCGGATGCCTTAACTGTGTTAAAACCTAGCACCTTTAAGGCCAGGACAGGTAGGAATAAAGTGTTATGCCTACGAGATTCCGGGAGCAGTATAAATCTCGTTAGTCGGAAACTCGCCAAAAACTGGCCTAGAATAAAACAAACAGCTCAGTGCAAAACCGTAATGAGCGACAGTGTAGTCGAGCTACATCAGGTAGATTTAATTTTAAAATTAAATGGAGGTTTAAAATTGCATGTTGTTGCATGTCTCTCTGAGGCTACCAGGTCTGCTTTTCAAATAGTTATGGGCGTAAACGCCCTGTCTAAATTAGACAAATTACGTCAGCCTAAGACAAATGTAGACGACGCACGCAACTATGGCCCCACTCGTCCCATCACTCCTCTCCCCAGACCGAGCGCTGCTGACCACAGCCAACCACGGGGAAAAAGCATTCCCGTAAACGCCGCCTTCCCAAGGCCCGCTCCAGCATGGAGGCGTGCAGCTGGCCATCAGGATTGGTCGAACCCAACCCGATGCCAGACCAGCCGGCGCCAGTCAGGTCGCCAGGCCCCTCTGCCGAGGCAGTCAAGTCAGGCACCAAAAAGGCCGTTAAAAACGTTCCTCCCCCAAAAGTGCAGACAGTCCGTGATTGGCAGACTGACCATCCAAGTGTAGATTGGAAAGTCGATAAGAGTACTCGCAGTACGCATAATGAGCCAGACCCAATAAATTAGCACCGAAGTTCAATGACTGGATTGAACTACGTAACCGCTCATTTAACAAGCTTTGTCAGCCTCCTAGAGATAAACTCAGGCGAATTAAATCTGAGGACAACCTTGTAGTAAAAACTGTGTCTGTTAAATCAAAAGTAAGCCCTAAACTTGCTTCTATCAAGTGCCATTTCGATTTTTTTCTAGAGTTTGGAGAAGTTAAATTGCCATGCTTTAACCTAACCTATAGTTTGTTCCACATTATGTTTGCAGAAAACTGACTGTATGATGCCACGTTTCCTTGCACCACGATTACAAAAACATGTGAATATCATACTTGTAGAGTCTATACAGTTAGTGTTACAGTCTACGAGTTGGATATTTACGTGTTTTTTGTACTCATAGCGGCAGGAAACGTGGCGTCATACAGTCAGTTTTCTAAAAACATAATGTGGAACAAACTATAGCAACAGTTTGGTTTAACGAACAAAACGTAAATGCCGTTTTTTTTTCTGTGTGTTCATTCCTAAAAAAATTAGGACCCGATGTTTTACCGTTGAAATCTATTGTAGTAGGGGTAGAAATGTCAAGCATTAGAGCTCCCAAACTGAGTAGGTGTTCAACGTAAAACAAAGGTTAAAAATCTAACCTAACCATAGTAAGTAATGTTTTTATCAGGAGGGGAGTAAGTAAAACCTTTAAGTAGGACTCCAAACGTGATAACTAAAAACTCGTGTAGTTTTTTTTCCTAAAAATAGTTTTTTTTTTGCAAGCTTGTGCAAGCCACCAAGCCTAACCTATACTATCCTTCAAAAAAGAAGCTAACTTTATAAATAATCTGAATCATCGCTTGTTTTCGTTAGGTACGGTGCGCCTTGCAGTTACCTACTTGCCAAACAAATGTCGCGTTTTGGTGCCCCTTTCAGTGGCATGCTTGACGTACGCATGGTCGAATAGCTATTGACAGTGTATAACGCGTCTACTCTTTAAGAAGTATAATGTGGGATGTGTAAAGAACACATCGAAATTATCCGACACCTATGGCCAGCCAACATATTTTACAATTAAAATTTTTTTAAAAAGGTGTGGAGATTGGGGATGGGGGGGTGGAAGAAGAGAATGAAAAAAAAGTCTACTCCTCATAAATGAATAAATAAATTATCCGAAATGTGTGGCCTGCCCACTTTTATTTTACAGTTAACTCTAAAGAAGGGTGCGGATTGGGGAGGGGGCGGGAACGGAATGAAAAAAAAAAACATTAAATTTTATCTGGAATGTACGCCAGACCAATTTAGGGGGGAGGGAGGGCTACAAAAGGGGCAGAAAGGGGCTTAAAGGATAAAATGGAGAGACATGCTTAAAAAACGGTAAAAACAAGACTGACGAGCAAAAAAAAAAAGTCCCCGGGAAAAAAAACCTCAGCGTACCCTTTTACAAAAGTTGCCCCTGCCCGTTGTAGCGGCCGAAGCTACAATTCTCAAGGTGCTTGTAACTTCTCCGACATCAATGTGGTTTTGACCTCTAAACTTCTAGTTCGGTGGCGGTTTTTACTTTTACGGAAAACAGCACACGTATGCTACTGGCCAAGCATGGGTAACAGAGTCATTTGTCCTAACTATAGGCTAACTAGACAGCTTTAAAGGGGGGTATTCGCTGCCACCAGGTAGGTGTTTCTAAATGCAGCTCTAAGTTTAATTATTAAGTGGTTTTCTTAAGAACTATAACTTCTACATTTAGTCTAACTAGTAGAAAAACAGGCGTTTTACAAACTCATAGGTTTATTAAAAGGCAGACAAAATATAAAAACAATTACACTTCGTTTCAACTAGGTTTACAAGAAAATTGGCTTTTAAACTAAAGCATGACGATTTTTACAACAGGAAAAATCAACAAGAATTTACATTAAATTCGACTACAAGATGAAGAGTAAAAACTACAATTTCGATTAGAAAATGTTTGTGGGACCGCGGGAACCCGTTATAACATGCAAACCGCGGGAATTACATGAAATAAATCTATTTGATGCAAACCGTGGGAATTACACACAAATAGTCAAGACTATGTTTTCTAAGTCCGACCTAGAATCAAATCTTCAAATCTGTAGATCCTTAGTATTTGGGGAAGCACCCTGGAAATATGTCGTCTAAATGCATATTTAGTGTTTAGATTAAGTTCATAATAACAAACACGGAAAGAAAGCTGGTTTTTAGAAAGGGACCGTGAACCCTGACGTTATGGCGATGGGGGCCTAGAATGCCGACTATGGCTCCACCTCCATAATTCCCTCAAAGCTTTCGGTTAGGTTAAGTTTAAAACTAAAATTTCGAATGGGGTTTCCAAAATTAAATTTTCTAAACTAACACTAGTCTAATACGAACCAACTACCTTTGCCCGGCATGGCATCATCCGGACGGGACATCTCCTATACCGACTGGCGTAGTCACCTCTGGCTTTGAGATCTGATGAGCGTGTGCTAACGAGTGTGAGGAGCGGGGGCCTTTTATTCTAGTGACCGGAAGTTCGCGCGGACGACCAGGAGAGCTACGGGGTCTGATTGGCTGAGGGCCTGGAGAACAATGGAAAAGTCGGCAACGCAAAGGATTTTTCGCTTGGCGCCGTTTGAAGGAACAACTATGGACTGCGTGATAAAGAGAGGCCGGTAGAGTTATACTCATTGTTTGGAACGTGAATAAGGCCTTTAATTACTACGGATTGTTTTCTTATTTAACCACGATGTTATGCATCGCGACTATTGAAGGAATGATCTCAATAAAATCGGTTACTTAACAACATTGGGAAGCCAGGTTTACTTTGGGAAATTGAAAACTAAGTCGGTTTTGCTAGGAACAACGGAGTACAAACAGAAAAGACGTGTCCGGGAAAATTCGTAAGATAAAATGTTGCTTAAGCTCCAGTAGTTGGGATGGCAAAAGATTACGTTAAAAGATTATTATAAAATAAAAGTTATGGTTACCAGCAAATGCTAAAACGCATTTTAAACAGTTGAGTTAACATTTGTAGACGTAAAAGTAGGGTTTTTGGATGTCGGACATTTCTCAAGTGTATCTTAGATCGTCACCTTAAATCTACTTAAGAAATATCAATACAAAGTATCTGTACAATTATCATGGAGGTTAAGTACCTTCGCAGAGGAAGCTCCTCCCTACAAACACTAAACTAGTGTTTTCGGCTTTATGCCTAAGTGAAAAATAAAAGCAAATACAAATTTTTACAAGTAGCGAAAATGGCGTCTCGTGCGCTACGGTGATTTTACGGCATCGGTTTCGTGCGTTTTTCAAATGGATGTTGTGAAAGTTCTAGAAGGAATTTTCGTGTTCTGTTTGCGGGGGAAAACAGATAAAGTTCGTGGCTATTAAGAGCTGTTTAGATGAGACGGATTAGTCCATTTTCTTGGAAGATACAGGCGTTTGAAATTGGGGTTTTTCACGGCCAAGGTGCCGAGAAAAAAAAAAGTGTTCGTTGCCGTAAACGAAGTTTCCCTCAGGTTGTTGATAGTTTGAGTTGAGGTATCCTCTCAAATCGGGTGAAGAACTCAGGCCTTCTTTACATAGAACTTGTTAGCATAGCTCAAGACTCAAAGGCTAGAGGTCACTACGGCAGTCGGAGCAGAGATGTCCAGTCCGAAGGTTACCATGCCGGGCAAAGTAGTGGTTCAAGGGTAACTAGTTTAGCTTAGTGAATTTTTATTTTGGAACCGTATTTCTAAATTATTATTCCTAAATTTAAAACTTAACTTCTGTCTTTGAGTAAATTTATGGGTAGTCAAAATGCCATCGGCAATTTTGGTCTAGGATGCCCATAACTTAAGGGTTTAAGGTCCCCTTCCTAATAATCAAAAGATCACGGAGATTTAGCATGTATTGTCGTTGAAGCAAGGGTCTTTCAAATGGTAGTTTCCATACAATGCTAACCTGGATTCAGTGTGATGATTGATTTTAGTACATGGGTTGCTAAAGTCTTTCAAAGATATTTTACTGTAACACCTAAATTTCACTATGACTAAGCTTAATTCAAATGTTATCACAAAAAATCTCCCGGGTTCAATCGTATTTAGCTGAGACCAAAAATTCATACACATAACGTAAATTAACAAAAATATATAAACATTTATTTCAAAATATTCCTAATCTGTTAATATGTTAAATTGCCCTTAATGGACTACACCAATAGCTATATAAAAGCTTAAATTTGGATTTAAATACTAAATCACTTTCGGCAATTCATTTATCAATAGGCTACAATAAATTTATTTCACCTACGGTTTACTCAATTAATTGGACAAGATAATCTAGCCTATCTCCAATACGAAAGGAAAATAAAAATATCTATAATTTCCTTTCCAATGAAGTCTTCGCTATTTCGCAAAATATACCAGTATTGCGTTACTAGCGCATTTCAATCTGCTTAATTTTTTTTATCCAATGATCATGTTCGTTTAAAGTGAGCAGAAACATTGTACAAAATCCATAGAGAATCCCAGCTTCCTTTTGCCCTGGATATAATATTTACTTTGAAGACAAGCGCCATATTATCCTAAACCAATTTTTTTTTTCGTATCGTCATACTTTAGGAATTACTGTCAAAAGAACACACATAAATACGCTAAATAATAAATACGACTCGTCAAAGGATATACGCTGGACGGTTTCGGTCTTTATGGCTGGCGCTAATGTGCATCTTACTCTTCCTACCACAACTTAACAGTTAAATGCAGACGTTAGTCAGTTTTAGTTTTACTCACGGACCAATTTGGCGAAGAGTCGTAGTTTAGAAGGATTCATTACAGAATGGCTGTCAAAGTTCAGTGCTTGTACGGACCTCACATCGACACCTGGTGAAACTGGATAGTTACGGAGACGGCTTACATCACACGC
>JAHWFP010086068.1:5770-15785 GCA_023313725.1 Lithobius niger | reverse complement strand
CCAATTCGCAAACGGGCCAACACAACCTCCTCACGGCGACTGCGGCGACACGCCGAGTGCCACTCCACTATGACATGGCTGTAAGGCAAATGTCACGTCGTTAAAATCATACTGTACTGTGGTTAGACAATTGTTCCAGTCAGAATAAAAACTGGATTCTACTTTCAGCTTGAATCTGGACCGGAAAAGGTCACATTAAGTTACCTGGAAGCTGGCCACACGTTTATGTTAGCGGATGCATTTCATGCTAATGTTGAACAGGAAATGACAAAAATACAGAACGTATATGACTTTGAATATTTTGTATCTCAAGGACATGGTAAAACTATTCCAATCGTGATGCAACCCTCGAATTTCAGAATGTGGAGCAATGAAATGTGTAGTGCCAGTTGGGCCATAGGAAAACCAAGTCTGTGTGAAGTGAAGGACTGACGTTTTGAACGCAGCACAACTCAACTGTTCTTCAAGCGTAGCCTTAGTGATAAGGACTATACATGTGAATTCCTAAAGAAGGCGGCAATGCATGCAGTGTTAAAGATAATAGTCCTTTCCCTGATGCAAGGTCGTGCCCAAGAAGAGTAGAAGCGTTAAAAGTTGACGAAATATGTAAACATTTGGTTCCTCTGATGAAAGGTCCTTACAAGTACTTTTGGACCAAAGACCTTGTAAAATCGGATAACGTGGTAGATGCTGCTACTGAAGATCCTTCATTTGATTAAACAATATGCTGCTGTTATACTTACACATCTTAAAAATGTGATGTGAAAGGTTATTTTATCAAAAATTAACATTTACTGTGACAAGCTTCCTTTTGTCATGACAAAAGGAAGTAACCACCATTATACAGGGTGTTTCATCTCAAGTGTTGCTGCTCAATATCATCCCTAGCATTGCAGATACGTCGAACATGGCCATGGAATACGTTGGAACATCCAGGAGGCCATAAGACGGTTAAACTGAAAATGACCTTGACGACCAGTTTCAAGGCCAACGAAAAACTAACTCTGGAAGTAGCAGAGATAGGGGCATGATGTAAATTGCAAAGTTGTAGAGGACGAAGACCTGACCTCTTTTCATTGACCTTGAAACCGGTCGTCATCAAGGTCATTTTCGGTTTAACCGTCTGATGGCCTCCTGGATGATCCAACGTATTCCATGGCCATGTTCGACGTATCTGCAAAACTAGGGATGATATTGAGCAGCAACACTTGAGATGAAACACCCTGTATATTTTTAAGTTTCCATTTGAAAAAAAAATGTTTGCCATCAAATATTATACTAATGGATAAACCTTACTGCAGTGTTCTTTGATACCTAGTGTACACCTATCAAAAAATAAAAGATGTAACTAAAATTGAATTCCTCAACATTTTACTTCAAGTTACTTGCTTCCTTTTTTCATATCAGGGCAGATCGAGCAACATATCTTTGACGATTGGGTTGAAATGCACCTACTTCCAGAACTCAAAAAACTACCAGGCAAGAGTGTAGTAATTGGAGATAATTTGAGCATTCACATCAGCATTACCACAATAAAACTGTGCGATGCAAACAACATCAAGTTCACATTCCTAACTCGACACACCTACTTCAGCCACTGGGTGTTGCCTACTTCTCTTCCTTCAAGAGCAACTGGCGAGCAATGTTACTAAATGGCAACAAACTCGAGGTGGCAAAAAAAGCAGTTCCTTTGCCAACTTGTGGGTTTGCCGGAGCTGCTCAAGCGTCCACTTGAGCAGGGAAAGCAGACTGAAGAAACCAACTTGACTGCTGGTTTCAAGGCCACTGGGGTATATCCTTTACCACCTATTATGAAATATGAAAATCGAGTCTAACATTGTATACAACAAGTAAACTGGAGAACTGATTGGGTTTGAAGAATTTAATAAGGCTCTTTCAGACATTGCCAAGCTAGCGGAAAATGTAAACGAAGCTTCTGATCTTCCTGAAGTAGCTACACATAAACTTAGCACTGTTCGTTAGAGGTTTAACGTCCAATTAAATATGCTTTTGCCTACTTTCCATCACATACTTAAGTAGTGATGACATTTACAGAACTGTCTGGGAGGGCATTGAACGTTCGTGTGTTGGTGCTAGTAGCAGATGGTGCAGGCCTAACAGAAAATTATTTAGAGACTATAGTGATAACCATTGCTGTATCATTCAACTACAAGTGTGCAAATAATGAACCATGACCTGTACATTTGCGATGCCCCACATTTGTTAAAAACAATTTGAAACAATCTTTAACGTCCAAATTTAAATATGCTTTTGCCTACTTTCCACCACATACTCAAGTAGTGATGATATTTACAGAACTGTCTGGGAGGGCATTGAACGTTCGTGTGTTGGTGCTAGTAGCAGATGGTGCAGGCCTAACAGAAAATTATTTAGAGACTATAGTGATAACCATTGCTGTATCATTCAACTACAAGTGTGCAAATGATGAACCATGACCTGTACATTTGCGATGCCCCACATTTGTTAAAAACAATTTGAAACAATCTTTAACGTCCAAATTTAAATATGCTTTTGCCTACTTTCCATCACATACTTAAGTAGTGATGACATTTACAGAACTGTCTGGGAGGGCATTGAACGTTCGTGTGTTGGTGCTAGTAGCAGATGGTGCAGGCCTAACAGAAAATTATTTAGAGACTATAGTGATAACCATTGCTGTAGCATTCAACTACAAGTGTGCAAATGATGAACCATGACCTGTACATTTGCGATGCCCCACATTTGTTAAAAACAACTTAAAACAATCTTTAACGTCCAAATTTAAATATGCTTTTGCTTACTTTCCATCACATACTTTCCATCACATACTTTAAGTAGTGATGAAATTTACAGAACCGTCTGGGAGGGCATTGAATGTTCGTGTGTTGGTGCTAGTAGCAGATGGTGCAAACAGAAAATTATTTAGAGAAAACAGTGATAAAGCATTGCCACAAGTGTGCACATGATGAACCAAGATCTGCACCTGGTGTTTGAGGAAAAATGGCAAGGAGATTCTTTGGAATCATGTGGTGGAGCTTTACTGGTCGTCAGTATACGAACTACCTAGAGGGCGACTGGCGCCTCAAAGAAGAACACGTCTTTCTGACGTCATTCTCTATGTAGTGAAAGGCTTGCTGCAGCAATGGAGCTTAGGCTAGGAGACAAAGCATCAGAGACTGTAAAACTACTCCGCTTTATCAACGATTGGTTTGATATCCTCAACACAAGAAACCAGAGTTCCAGTCCAAGATCACGCAATGCAAACTTTAAACCATTTACTTTAGCTAATGATGAACGACTAAAGGTAAGATGGCTTTGTCCAAAAGATTACATACTACGGGTTTTCAAATTGAATTTAAATCAGCATAATATTGTCTTAACATTTTTACAGTCATTAACGATAAAGAACTAAAACGCCTTCCTCTATTTGGCACGGCCATAATAGCCATTTCTCTGTGAGGATGCCCCATCCTCACAGTGCTGCCACCTACTGCCGCATGTGAACCCTATGCGCCGTTTCCTTTCTGGCTCGCTAGAGGACTCTAGAGTACGGGACGTTCCGAGGTGACCGTAGGTATGTGTTCAGCGCAATAAAGAGATGGCAGTTGAAGTTGAACCTTGGTTTCTTCTTGGAAAACCTCGACAGCCCATAGTCTCTAAATCCTCTGCCCCTGATAAGAGGCGCTCGAACAGTGGACGAAGGAGAGCACAGACGTGGGCTGCAGACTTCTGAGGTAATTTCAACCTTGAACTTGGAAACCGGAATGGCGAAGCGTCGGTTGACCCAAAGCATCAGTAAGCGTTAAGATGTGGTGAGTTAAATGTACGCCAAAACACAAGAATCAAACTATATTACCATTTTTTATTGCACGAGTCACAATCTTAGGTAGTCTTACAGTGGTTCCGCACGTGCGGAGTTATGAAATGTTTTTGGAAGTATTTTCGAAGAAACTGGGAACAGTGCTAGAGGGCAGACGCTCAGCTTAAATGGGGATGCTTAGCTACCGTTCTCATGACGACGTTCCACTGGCACGACGGAAGCTGACGAACATAGCCTACCGAAGTAAAGGATGGCATTACATGCAACACGAAATGGGCACAGAATAGAGAAATGAAATGATTTCATCAAAATATGGGACTCTGCCACCACGAAAACCACCCCCATTTTCGAGACTGGGTGTGTATTCCAGGAGAATAAGCCTTATCTTTTCCTAGAATGTGTTGGAGATTTCACGAAGCCGCTCTGCGACCACTCTAGCCTGGAAGCGCGACGGGACGAAAGCAGACAGCAACAGCCGCCAAAAAGTGTCTACACGTGAACTCGTACGTGACCGTAAGAAAAGCAGTAGTAAGAAAAGCAGCAGCGATATTTCTACACAACTGGTCTAGACGTTGTGTGAGATGGTGACAGCCAACCTGAACATGGGTCTTTTGACTTCTCGGATGACGAAGAGAAAGAAACATACTTTAATCACGGTCAACAGTGGAGACCGCGTGCGCCGCTTCCTAATCCACCAGTGCTCCTGTCTTCGAACAGAGATCGCACGATTTTTTCATTTGCAAAACTGGGTGTAAAATCAATTTGGAAAGTAGCATGTAAACGAAATTTGTTATTTGAAGATGAGTGCGTGCTGCTGCGTGGAGCATAAAGAGGTCTTAGCAGAGCATACTGGACACTGCCATACATGTTTTTCATGGTAACAGAAGGAAAAGTAAGCATTGATCTGAATGAACAGCAACAAGCACTAACGGAGGTGACGTTCCCGTTCCGATAGCACTAACGCCTGGTCAATACAATTTGATTTTTTGGTGCATTCTAGAAATGCTGCTACTGCAGGGCCCACCGGTTGGGAACTTGTCAAATTTTTTGGATGAATTTTCTTGGATATGGTTGTCGTGGGGCCTTCATTTCTGCCAGTGCTCCGATGGTATTTTCGATGACCCACACCCTTGCCACCCATTTTTATAATCTTGGCAACGGCTACAGGGGAGCGACGAGTGCAGTTCACGGACGTAGAAATGGAAACACCGACGAACGATCGGCGAAAATTAACGAAGAAGATTAATCATGAAAAAACTTTTGACTAAAACCCTCAAACAATTTAGGTCTTGTTTCGTGGCAATCTAGTTGTGAACTGTGAGATGAGGCAGCTTTGTTTTGATAAACTTGATCATGTTTTTTTTAGGTTGTGTTTCGACGCTCGCACACTAATTGTCGTGTTCAGGCAATGATTCAACTAAGGTTTTTTTTCTCTTTTCATGTGGGTTGGTTCAAGCAGCGCAATTATGGGTCAGAAAACCTTTTTTCTCCTTTTGGTAAATGTTTTTTTCTTGTGCAGGAAAATCACAAGCACTTTCGAAAAAATCATCACTATCTAGTAGCATGTTACGAACACATAAAGAGAAAGAAATACATGTATTGCATTTGAAGGTTAAATATACGACGAAGTTGTAGAATCATACATCACATTTAAAGGTTACATATACGATTAAGTTGTAGAATCCTATATTGTTATGTCCTGATGGTGGACAAATGCGTAGGTTCCCCCAGCACAGTAACGAGACTTAACACAGCTTAAAGCAAGCACAGGAATGGACACGTTTAATAAGTTGTCAAGGATTATATAATATATACAGGTCATGTGACCAAGCAGTGGTCACATGTATGGCAATAACTATGTATCTGTATATCAGTTGGTATGGCAATTACATCCTAACGCTAGTAGTGGTTAGTGCTAGGTTAGGTTAACAGTATGGGAAGTTCAGTTGTGTTAACAAGCTGTAGTGCCACATGTAACGATACTTCATATATCACATTTAAAGGTTACATATATGATTAAGTTGTAGAATCTTACATTGCATTTAAAGGGTCACTAAACAATTAAGCCAAAAAACTGTTACTCGTATTTAAAGGGGCTTTCAACGGTTACGCTGTGAAAGCATATGTCGCACTTGAAGGTCATTGTTCAAACAGGTACAACATATCGAATGAAGTGTTATGAGAGAGGTTGAGAGAGGTTTGGAATTGGTCACAAGCCCCATTTCTTTTAAAGAAGGTTGTCGGTTTAGGGCAGAGTTTTTCCTGATCTTGGGGAGGAATAGCATGCTTTCTCTTGCAAGACAGGGATGGTAACCATGTTTGTCACATCTTTTGTAGCCTAGAGGAGGATTTATGTTTCTTCTAACACCGCTCTGTAACCTTAATGGCCATTTGCACCTATTTAACTGTGAAGAGCACTGAGCTTTCAGCAATGTGTGGCTTGTGAGACTTAGTGAGCTCCGAGAACTCTGTTCCTAACAAGAGATCGATTTGTTTTTTTCTCAATGCACAGGTGATTCACACCGATCATTTTTTCTGCGAGAGGGGGAAGCCTGTGAGGATACCCCATCCTCACAGTGCTGCCACATGCGAACCCTATGCACTGTTTCCTTTCTGGTTCGCTAGAGGACTATAGCGAACGGGAGACGCTCCGAGGTGACCGTAGGTATGTGTTAGCAATAAAGAAATAATAGCAATAAAGAAATGGCAGTTGAAGTTGAACCTTGGCTTCTTCTTGGAAAACCCCGAGAGCCCATAGTTTCTAATCCCCCCCCCCCGATATCTCTTAAGCTTACAAGTTAAATCATTTCCACGTAACCCTGCTTATTGAAGCTTCTAGCTACTGAATGGTTTTGACAAAAGGACGTAAACAAATAAAAGAAGCAAGAGTGCTCTTGCAGGTCGGTGAATAACTTGTCATTTAATAAGATCAGAAGTTTACTTTATGTCACCCATTGCCAGGTATGGTGGACTGACTGTTGAGCATTGTCCGTTATTAGCCAGTGAGAATCACCCGAGCAATTAGGGTAGGGCAGGGGCAATTTGTCGAGAGTTTGTGAAACAAAATATGTACATTTCTATGCTCCTTAACAAAACCATTATTGTAAGTAACTGTTTTCAGCTTTTTATTTGTAGGGGCTACGCAACACTTTCATCCACTACTTGCAGTCTTGGAAGGCTGAAATAGACGGCAAGGCTGAAATAGACAGCTGAAGAAAAAGAGGCCACGTTTCTCAGTAAAGAGACAAATGAGGAACACATAATCACAGGTAATACAACAGTAGTCGATAAGTTAGGGCTAAATCTTACTGCCCTAATGCCACCACAGTAGTAATGTGTTATTAGGCTGCACTGCTGTAGTAATACAAAATTTTATTTTGCCCTAGAAAAGTCTTCAACTGTGAAAAATTGAATGCTGGAGAACAAAGGTTTTATGTCCAGAAAGCCCAGTAATGCCCACACCACTGCCCAGAAAGTTGAAAATTTATTACGCCTAACTTAACAGTTTATTACTATGTTCATTTAACGTGCAGCCAACAATGTACGATTTTTGTCTACAGTTCAATCCATTTGCGAACTGATCCCATTTTTGATCAAGAAAGGAGTGGATTACGTTTTGACTTCGTACTTCAATCAGGACTGTTTGGAGCAAGAATTCAGTCATTAAAGAAGTGTGGGTGACGCCAACGAAAACCCAGATGAGAGACATTTTGGCACCTTCTCCAGGAAGATCAACTCGAAACGGAAATATGCAAATGCATCCCTACAGGAAATACGGTAATAGTACTTTTTTTAAAGTTTGCCAGCACTATAGTACTGATAGGCTGATCAAGGATATGCCAATGTGGAGTACAATGTTTTAGACATGTTTTTGTATGTGTAGAATGTCATTTGCTTCGAATTAGCTCTTATCGCGTTACAAAAAAAAAAGGTTAATGAAACTATGGGCCTGCAATTTTGAAAAATAGGTATCTTCAATACATCTGTGAAATCTCCTAAGTCGATATTTGCTAGTGCAGTTTTACCTTGAAATCACCTGACGCTTGGTTATCAGTTCAGCTTAAGGCTTCACTAATTCTGAATTCACCATGCAATCACTTGTTAAGAGTACATACACCAAGTGTTAATGTTCATACGAGTACAACATTTCCTTATAGCATTTGCAGTTTTATTTTTATTTATAACTAGGTGTTGTAACTAGGGTTGTAACTAGTGCTCTAAAAGATGCAGTTGAACATGTTTTATCATTATCCCTACACATTGAACACTGAGCAATTTTGTAAATCAAATGTTTGTTGCAGCAGCTACCTGTGAAATGAAGACACTGAAATGCAAGTGGTCTGTCTGAATTGCCTGAATTGTAAACATATACAGATGTTAAAGGGACCAAGTTTTGTAACATTAAATTTATACAACTGGTGTGTGTGTTTCTGTACGAGATTTATAATTGCTAAGGCAGCATTGTAAACTTGGTGGATAGAAGATGACCAAGTTTACTTTTCAAGTTAGAAACAAAAATGAACAATTATGCCAAGTAATCATTGTGGAAGACTTAAGCTGTTTCCTTAATGCCAATTTTGTAGATACTGGTTTTACTTTTGACTGTGTTGCGGCATCAGCTTTGGCAATTTTTTTTGGCTTTACGTTCTACGGCTTCCTTTCAACACTTTCACTATAGATCTCCTTAGTCTGACGTTGCATTGCAAGCCCTCGATCTTCCCACGAGTTTATTATTTAGGCCTCAGTCATGATGGTGTCTGTGGCTAAGTGCTTGCTATCTTTACAAGAAATACTACTGTAAAAAGGTTTGGCCAGACGATCCCTCTGCAAAAACAACTGGAACCAAGGGTCAGTAACAAACTGTAAACCACCATGCGATATTGCTGCGGTCAACATTTCGCTGGGTTCTGAAGCTGTATTTTCAATGGTTTGTGCCTTGAATACAGAACGGTATTCTGCATCTACTTTCTCTAGTTTTAGTACCTTGCAAAGTACAGCTCCTGTAACATGACGTAATGCCCGTTCCTCTACATCTGATCTGTACAGCACATTTACGGCACTAGGTCCTGGGTTGTTTGAAAATAGTTGACCTGGAACTTGAGCCGATTTTGCTGGCAACTATTGGTCAATCCCAGGTTCGACTAGCACCAACAAATTACGAACGAAACACTGAACAACTACATTGCTCAAGAAAGGGAGCTCCTCAACTGGACTTGAAGCGTCAAATATTGTGGCTTTGCAGACTTTTTCAAATTCCTTGTTAAGTCGCAATGTGCACATCACTGGAAAATATTTCTTCAAATTTTTCTCTAGTTTTCTCTTTAAGTTCTTTAAGTTTGTGTTATAAAAGAGCTCAAAGGTCATCTACAGGGTGCCAAACAATGATAGCCTCCCCAGCGTAAACGTAAACATGATAGGAAAAAAAATGAAAGTACCAATTTATTGTGGGTTTGCACTCACAAGCTCAATATTCAGTATTCACTCCACTGGCGTTACAAACAGATTGAAGAGAGCAGGGTAGGAAGACAAAAATTAGTTAAAAAGCTCCGTGTTGAACTCCATTTTCTGAATGTGTAAGACATTTTTGGATCCATCATGAAGGACAATGTTCAAAAAAGGATGCTTTCTGAACCTCTATCAACTCAATTTTAGTCATACTAAGATGGAGGAGCACATCAATGCTGTGCTTCGGGAATTGGGAGTTCAACGCAGATATGGTGTGCGCTGCAGTGCAGCATCTTCCAGGGGAAGCTGTCGCGTGTTTTTTTTTAATAGCTCCGCTTGCAGAGTGCGCATGGACTTGTGGCTGGGCTTAAACTGCGCGTGGGGAATAGTCGCACTCTAACACCAAGTTTCATGATACCCACATTGCTGGTTTTGGAGTTACTACCAAATAACCACACGGCCGTAACCAACACAGATCTTTTAGAGTCACTTTTGCATTTCTACCCTGCTCGTTTTCAATCTGTTCGTGACGCCAATGGAGTGAACACTTAATATTGAGCTTGTGAATTTAAACCCACAATAAAACGGGCTACCTATCGGTACTTTCATTTTTTTTCCTATCATGCTTAGTTTACTCTGGGGAGGGGGAGCTATCATTGTATGGCACCCTTACATCCCGTAACTGCAAAGACGTTTTCAATAAGGCACATGTTTTTATGTCCTCTGAATTGTCATGGGGGGGGGGGGGGA
>JAHWFP010086065.1:0-12776 GCA_023313725.1 Lithobius niger | reverse complement strand
ATTTTCTCGAAAGCTTCAGTAACGTCTATGCCAGACTTAAGATTTAAGGGTAATGGCCCAAGCAAACTTGGACATGACGTTAATGCGGGTAAGTTGGTAGCTAAAACCTTTATTTAGTTTAGCGTAAGGTATCAGTTCAACCAAGTCAGCTTGCCATAGATCGTTCAGGCTCAGTACAATCACTTTCCGCTTTGGAAATTTTTTTCGGGTTGGTTCGTGAAGTTCTTTTGCGAGTTTATCCATTTTTTTATTTCTCATTCCGAACCTTAGTTTTGTTTTCATGATTTTCTTAACGATCTTTTCCCTCCACACCAGAGAGATCGTATGCCTGTCAGTCTTTAAACTCTGGCAATGAGGACTTCATCGCCGGTGTGCCTATCTCTTTAAGGCAGAACTCAGTGTAAACGATATCGCGTTCTTTGCACGCTTCGTCTAGTTTAATAATTCCTGGATCTCTTCGAGCTAATCTCTTTTCCAGTTTAGTTCTTGGGCCACAGTATTGGTAGTCCGGTAAATGCAGTTCGACCTGTAACTTATCTAGGATTTTGTTTACGATTCCATTCCCAGACTTGATAAAGGAAGCTCTTTTCATCCCACACATCTCATAAAATACAACTGGCATCCGTCTGTTATTTTTTTGCGGTGATAATAACGAATGGTTAGGGACTGTTAGAAGTGCAACAATTACATATGACGCCATACCTCATCTTGATAGTTTTTGATTCCACGGTTCTTTGTTTTATATACGATTTTTTTTACCTTAACCTAAATTATGTTAAGCCACCCTTTTTTCCCGAGCAGTTATGATTTGTCCTTGCTGCATTTCTGATAAAATTTCGACCATCTCGTTTCTATGTCCGTCACGGCCGGCCAAAGCAGATTTATACAAAAGTCTCAGTATTTTAATCAAATCATCAGGATCGTAGTAATATTTATGATCAACTCTGCTCAAATAACCCGCTTTTTTAACCATGCCCGTCCCATTTTTCTTCAATTTCATGTCTTCCCACATCAGAGTGACGATGTATATGTACTTGGCGCTATGATTGGACTTGGGTTTACGAGTGTCGGGGTCGTTGTTGTGATAAATAGCGTGAGTATTTTTAACATGTCCGTGTAAGCTGCTTTAACATCTGGTGCATAGAAAGTTTCTTTTTAAGCTTTAAGAACTAGCAAACTCCAAAGCCCACGTCTTCCCACATACTGTTTCCACTCGACCACTATGTCGTTCTCAAAACTTTTAACCAATTTATTCCCGAAGGTCAGCTTGCCTCTTTTAGTATCATACTGTAACCTGAATACTGGGTCATTCTCCTTTGGATTTTCGAAAAACTTTATCAAGAAAAAATTAACAATTTCTCCAATTACCTGGCCAGGTAACAAACTATCGAGGGACCTTAAAGTGAATATGTTTGGAAGTTTTGGCGGAGTAGAAATGCATCTAACTTGCACTGCCACGGAATATGTAGGGGTGAGTTTAGGACCGGTGCTTGTAGTTGTGTATTCGATTTTAGTCTCAGGGGAATTCACATTACATGAGCTAGAGCAGCTGGAGTTAAATAATCGGCGAGACTGAAATCAAGAGGGGTTGACAAGGTCTTCTCAATAGGTGTAACAACATCGGAAGGGATGCGTGGCCGTGTCAGTCTGGCTTAGCGGTAGGACCTTGGCCTTTGATTTCAGAGGTCCCGGGTTCGATTCCCCGCTCAGGCAGTCTGACATATAAGTCCAAAAGGCAACGTAAATAGGTTTGCATCTGTATTTCGTTAACCAATTTCGAGCCCATTGGCTTTCCGTCCCGTTTAAAACATCGGAAGGGAATGGCGATAAACCTGATGCTTCGTAGTCATCCTCGTCAGTTTTTTCCTCTTTGTAAGCTTTAATCGGTGTAGTTTGCGTGGCTAGAGTTTTTACATCACCGACCGATTTCAGAGTGCTTATTATCGGCTTAAAAAATTCTTGTAACGATTCTTCTTGCTCTCTTTCACATCGATGTAAAAAATTTTTAGTTGAATGTCTTTTGAGTTTTGTGATTTCTTGTTTTGTCTCCATTCTTTTGTTTAATAGGGTAAAATCGAATGTTTATATCTTCCCTTGTTTAACCTTTTGTTAATTGAAAAAAAACCCATAACACTTTTTCCAACAATTTTGACACAACAGTTTAAAGTCTAAAAATTCAGACGTAGTTTTCATAAACGTGTTTCAAATTTAACTCATCAATGGGGGAAAGGATTAATAAATATGTGTTGTCTCTGACCACTTCTTAATTCATTTGAGAATCGTGAAAAAATGTGACCTTTCTCCAATGTTTTCCTCAATTTCAGCATATGTAGATTGCAAAGCTTTGTACTTTGATTGACATAAAGTTTTACTGTAAATAAGTAACCGGTCGTATTCGAGCCATCTTTCGTTACATATGAAATTAAACAGCAAGTTAGTTTTTTCCACAATTTACGGGGCCTATAATTAGACATCTGATAATCGAAGGTAGAAATGGATGATTTTTAGGTTCATTCTTAGGTGCGAAAAAGTCGTAGTTCTTAGTTTCCGTAGCTTTTTTTATTTACACATTTTTTAAATGTTTATGTAGATACCAAACTCATGAAGTCTTCGTTGGAAAATTTGTTGTTGGAAACATGTGAATGAGCTACTCCATAGTCTATGTTGCACCTTAATTTCACATTGCTGGGAGAATCGCCAGTGACGTACACCACGGTAATTTTTCTCGTGACGTCCATCAAGTGTAAAGCGTTGTAAGATGGCAAGTTAAAATAGAGTTGTCGATACCTTTTTTGTTAAATTTCCCTTTAGTTTTGTGAATGTCCTCGTACATCCAAATTCTAAGTCATAGTGGTTTGTGTCCGTTACCTTCGTTCACCTTATTGCAAGAAGGGTAACAGGTGTAAGCCGCGTGCATAGAATTGGGATAATTGAACATAGTCAACAACACGGGTTTTTGCTCGTCAAACTCGATCTCTAGTTTTTTACAGATGTACCGTATAAAATTGTTCAACGGTTTTTGAGTTTCCGGGTTGCTGGGCGAAATCCAACCTTTATATTCAGATTTTTCGTCCGAAATGGGATTTCCCACACCCGTTAAGTCTTTAAACTATATGGAAGGAGACAATGAAAACTTTACAACGTTGTTTATCTTTTTATCATTCTCGTTCTTAACTTTCAGCAAGTATTTTTGCAAGAGATTAGAAAGATGTTTGCCAAGATGGTTGAGAGATTTTGAGGTTATTATTTATTTTGAAGTTCTTCCTTTTATTAGAATATTGAAATAAAAGCCTCATCAACGGCTCGGAACGTTTTGAAATTTTTCGTATTTAAAAAAGTTGTCAGTCATTAAGTTTGGATAAGCATTGAAAAGGACGAGGGGTGAAGTGATGGGAGTCGGTCCAAGAGGACAGCCAGGACTACGATTTGTTTTAAACCCCTGAAAACAACTCTGACTTGCAAAGCAAGCGTGAAACTAAAGTAGTGGCTGCTATCGAACCCGAAGATGCAGTAAATTATTCTCAGATCGGTCCTCTGGCACCGGAGATTCAAAAAACTAAAAACCGACTTGCCTCCTGCCATTAATCTTCTCACCGACGAGGTGGCTTCCGATATTTCTAGCATCAAACAAAATACGTTGTACATTGATGAAGCTGACAGGAATTTTTACGTGAAGAAGAAGCAAATTAAAGATGTAGCTTTCTCCCGGCACGCTGAGGAAGCAGAAACGAAAGTTTACAATGACATGAATTGCTTATTACAGGACGACCAAAAAGTATCCTTCAATGCAATGCACAAGCCGATTGGAAATTTAAGTGAACCTACTTTACCGAACGATGCTGCTACTAATGTATTCATCGACAGTATTTGCTTGTTATAAGATAGCCAGAAAGAATACTTCAATGTCACGAACAAACCGATTAGAAATCTAAGCGAACCTATTTTACCAAGTGACACAGCTACGACGAAATTTGTGCATGAAAACTGCTTCATGCTCATCAGTTTCAGCATGAAAAGCCCTTTGGATAATACAGATGATCGGTTCGTTAATTCTGGTCCTCGTTCAAGCTTCGTGTGTACGAGTTCTGATTTAATTCACAAAACAATTTTATATTGCAGCGATCCAATCGTAGCACTCGTTTTTAAATGTAAAGTAGGAACGAGAGCCCTTTATATTACTAAAGTAAAGGACGAGCATTCGACAGCTACTGTTTTCGAAAATCCTTACGTAATAGAAAAAATTCGCCCATCGAGGTACAGGCATCCAAAGAGTTTCACGCAGAAGATGTTTATTTCCAGTTAAATTTGTACGTAAGTTTTCAATAGATGACTCGTTTCATCCTATCTAAAACAGCTTCGTAATGGCGAGCCTTAGAGAAGGCACTAATGAAAAATAAGAAAAACTGGGCGCACCAAATCAGGTCAAAGTTGTGTACGCGTTCGTAATTGTATTTAATCCCGGTCCCATGGACCATGGACCGGAGAGGACCCATGTTGCCAAAACTATCAAAATACCAGGCTTCACCTGCAACGGTTGAGTTGGCAACCCAGTGACTTCCTTCTCCATCGTGGAAATCTTTCAAGTTTATGATTCCGTTTTCACCAGAAGGCCAAAGTTTTAAGAGAAGCGTGTCTTTACTAAAGGTACCTCTAAATTTTGGAATTTTGGTTATTCTATCCAATCCGTTTAAATCAAAGTTCGTTAAAGGTTTAACAATATCGATTATACCCTGGGTGGCCGTAAGTAAGACTTTTGCCACGGGAAGATTTGTTTGCTTAGTTTTTTGCTTAGTTTTTTTTTTCTTGGAGCTGGAACCTTCCACTTTCTTGTAATGTCGCACGAGGTCAGCCAGAATTTGTGCATCGTTTTGTACCTTTTTACGGCGGATACCACCCCCGCGGTTCCTCCCACCAAGCCTCCAATGTCGGCTAAAATTGGTCTTAGTAATGTCACCTTTCTTTTTTCTCACTCTTGTTTTGAGCGCCATATTTGCTATAATTATTGTTTAACAAACAATTTCGACTTTACCTCTGGCCAACTTAAGATTCATTTTCCTGCCGCCAATGAGCAGACCGTGACAGGTAGTGTTAGCTGGCACTGCTGGTCTAAACTTCAGTTTGACTTGCACGTCCACGATTCCCCATTGAAGACTGTCAGACTGTTTGGAGCAATCCAACGTCATGAAAGGATAGGCTTTCTTCAACTGAAGCAAGTCAAATCTCAAGTCGTTGGTGTCGTAATAAAGCTGCCTAAATTGCTGTGCCATTCTGTACAAGCCGGCGTACTCTCCAGCACTCTCCAGTGGAGAAAATTAGCATTCAAATCGAGAAACGGATAACTCTTGGAATTTAGAGTCACGTGGTCAAAAACAGCCGGGTTTTTAACTAAAGAGTCCTGTCTGTTTGTTTGAAAAGCTAATACTATCCATCTGGGCTTTTCAGCCGCAGACGTAGTCAGCACGTGCCAGGTGAAGCTGATATTTTGAGGGAGCTCACAGCTATCGTAATGCCAGTGCCAAAATCCTAAAGCCACGGTCGCTCTGTTGTTTTTGAGAATGTAGAGTTTAAGTTTTTGCTCATCCAATGCGATGACGTGGGAACGAGCCAGGAAATGCTATTCAGAATGACTTTGCCATTGGCCGCGGCCACTGCTTTGAAGATGGCGTTCGTATCACTAGCTCGCGTGCAGGTTAGCATGTGTTTAGTTCCATAAATGAGCTTATCGTGATTTCGAAAAATCCCATGACGTGTTTCAATGGGATGGGGAAGGTAAAGCTTCCCTTGGGAGTTGTTTCAACGAAGACGGACACGTGCCACTGTTTAAATCCCAATTGTTAGTTTGGCAGTGCCTGACACGGCGCTGTCCAATCCCCAACACTGACCGAGCAAAGCTGGGGAGGGGGATTGAGGCTTAATGGCGCGTCGACAACTTGGTCATTAGCGCCAACCTCAGTCACAGTGCAGTGGTCCGGGTTGCCACTGCACCACACATTACAAAGATGTTATTCAAACCCCTAATCTAAATCTTGTCATACATCTGTACCTCCTGCAAAAATTGAAAAACACTGGACAGGAGGACAGACTTATCGCCCAACTGACGCGCAATGTCATGCGGAAGATGGAACCGACGACGAACACCATCAAGATGGCGACAATCAACAAGTAAGTGCCGGACCGTAAGTGGCCGTCGACACCAAGAACATTCAGGAGGGTCAACCCCCCGCAAAAGGAAACAGTGAGTAAGCCGGGTGTGACCAATTCGCAAACGGGCCAACACAACCTCCTCACGGCGACTGCGGCGACAGGCCGAGTGCCACCCCTCGACAGTGCCTTTAATGGCCCGTAACTTATTACCGTCTTGTCTGTCCCACAAGGTTTGCCAAAAAGCGTGTAACCTCAGATGCAGAGTTGGAAAGGCATCTGAGGGAACAAGGCTGAGATCCCTACCGAGAGGGCCAGAAAGGGCCCCTTTCGCAGCAGAATCAGCTTGTTCATTCCCTGCTATCCCAACATGGCCCGGGATCCAGCAGAAAAGCACGGTTTTCCGCTGGCCAGGCAAGCGGGAAAGCAAAGCTTGGACACGTTGTGTCAAGGGGTTCCGAGGATTGTAATTCGCCAAAGACTCCAGGGCACTCATGGAATCACTAAAGACAATGAAATGCGTGCCCTGAAGGTCAAGGATCCATTCCACCGCCAAACCAAGAGCCAAAAGCTCTGCAGAGAACACAGAATAGCCTGATGGAAGGCGATGGGCAACCGTTACACCCTTACACACACAAGCACACGCCACGCCAACGTCGGACTTCGACCCATCAGTAAACAGGCGCTGATAACCGGCGTACTGAGAACTCAGAGCAAAGCTAGTTGCTCTGTCAAGCCATAAGTGAGCAGACCCTTCATTAGAGTACCGACACCCGGATAATTTAACTTGTCGACTTGTTTATCACTTAGTTGGTATTTGATATTAGAAAACAGGAACATGGCAGCATTATTAATCAATGCAGGTACGTCAACATCTGCATAAGCTGAGTCATCTTCCTTCAGCAATCTCCCTTTAATCAGGAGGTAACTGTTAGCAACGTGCAGAAATAAATCTTGATTTTCTACGTGTATGCGGATTTCAGAATTTATGTTGTTGTGATTTTAGTGCCAACAATAGGGTTGTATTCGTGGTAGGTGTGAGACTCGACGGAGGAATCATACACCAAAGGTTCATTGATTTTTAAGTAATCTTCTACTACGCTCATTTTCTGGATGTTGTTATAAATTTGATGAATGCTTTTTTTGTAGGCATCAAATCGATTTTTTTTATTATTATCTTTAATATTAAGAAAGAGTCCTTTCTCTTTTTTCCAAACACGAGCATTTTATCCCTTTTTATTTAATTTGTAGATCTCAAATGAAGACGCATCGTGAGTGTCTCTCCGTTTAAATTTAACGGTTCGGCGGTCTGAAACATGAGCCGCACTCTAATATGTCTGATTAAGGTGGTAGTAGCCAGGAGGTAAATTAAATTATGAGGGGAATCTATGATTTTGTAGTCAGGCGGGGAATTGGGATAAAAGGAATATAAAGTGGGCTGAGTGTCATTGTTTAGGTAAGAATTGCCTATGACATCGATGTGTACAAAAATTGTGTCGATGCTCATAATGTCGACAATACGTTGACTTTCTCGACTTCTCAGGTAGTTGCCCAATTCAAACTCCAAGACGGGAGCTAAACTTTTGTAACCGTAAAGAATAGGTAATAATTTGTATCAGTAATTATCAAGTCGGTACTTAAAGTGTTTAGATTTGGAAGAACTGAAATGGCATCCTTGCTGTGATCATTTGCATCTATCACTGATTTGAGAAATTTATTCAAATATTCAATTTCGTAAGCACCGGGAGTTACTAACACTTTCTGCCAGGAGGCACCAGCATCGGTTGTGTATTGAAGTTCGTTATTTTTTGAGGTGATGTTGTGTATGCTGTTATACATGTCTAAATTAAGCAGAACCAATTTATAACTTTTTTTTCAAGTTCCAAATGAATGGGCATGTTTCGATTGATTCTCAAATCAAAGTCTTTGCCGGTGAGAATAATTGAACAGGGATGCATGATATTGCTTTTTTTTAAAGTGATATACGTGGGAAGAAAACAAATTCGAAATGTGAAAGGACCTGACCCCAAAATTTAAGACCCCGTTTCCTAACTAGAGGGTAGTGAAATGTCCCTCAGCCTTAAGGACCAACCTGCAAATGTAACTGAGCGTTAGAGTCAGAAGAATATCCCAGCATAGTGGTCCACTCAGAAATACATTCAAATGCCTAACTTAGAAAAATCAAAATATTACTCACCTGCAGTCTTCGCTGATACTTAACAAACCTGGATTTTTTTTTGACATGACTGGACTGACCATAATGGTTATGGGTGTAAATGTACACAAATGAACTTTAAAAATCAACTATAACTCTCAATACATCAGAGTTTGGTTCAAAACACTCTCCAGTAATAATGACAGTTGATTGTTCAAAGGTTTTTTCCTTATCACCTAAACTCACCGCACCACTAAGACTAATATCCTTAATAACACTAACCTCCTTCTCCCCCAACCCTTTAAACTCCTCAAAATGTTGCCAATTCGTCAGTTTCGTGCTATCCGGAATGTAATTAAAAGATTCGTCATTCTCGCAATGCGAAAGCTTGAAGGGCAATTTGCACGACCCCCTCCCCCTCCCTAATTTTGGGACCCCCAATGATGTCGTTAATTCGTCGTTATCACTGGCCGAGAGACCACTCAAAAGCTCAAAGAGCATTTTAAGGAACCCCCTCTATTTTATAACCCCCCTCTTTTGTGAACCCCCCTTGCTGTTGTTAATTAATCATTATCACTATTCGGTGCATTCGAAGAGTTCTCACAATGAGAACGCTCATGAAGTTCTCGCACGACTCCTTGGAAAGTAACGGTTACCAGGGTGCCTCCGAAGAGGTTATGGCCGCACTTCCAGGTCGCATGGGATGTATCAAAAGGCTAAAAAAGGTAGGGAAAATGCCAGGGTCCAGATTGACGAAAAATTTGCATGAGCGCCGCCAATGTGGCTATGGCCGCACTTCCAGTTTGCATGGACGCCGCCGAAGTAGAAGACGTCACTTCCGTTGTGCAGGAAACCTCCCAAGTAAACCTCTCACTCAAGTAAATCTCCAAATCAAGTAAACCTCCAAATCAAGTAAACCTCCCACTCAAGTAAACATCCAAATCAAGTAAACCTTGTCAGTGGGAGGGTTCCTTGAACGAGGTAGGTTTACTTGAGTGGGAGGTTTACTAGAGAGGTTTCCTTGCGGGGGAATGGAGGGGTGGCTATGTCTTCATATCGTAAATCCCAACTACTAACAAGGTAGGTTATTTTCTGTAAAAATAAAGAAGTCGATAAATTCACATCTAAAGTTGATAAATCGATAAATCGATAAATTGATTATCACATCTAAAATTGAGAAATCGATAAATTCACATTCATATTTTTTTGTTCAATTACAATATATTTCTGTAAAATCTCTCAGTTGCAGCTTTACCTTCTTGTTGTAGGATTTTCATTTGGAATTTTACGTTCGCGTTATTTGGGAGGATGCAAGAATAATTATACCTAATGGAACATTAGACCAAAATTCATTCCGGGTTGACGTTCCCAGGAATATTGCTGCAAAGCTTTGGTTCCCATCCATCTACTTCGACAACTGTAAAAGTTGCAAACGTGAATTGATTAATGCAAGAGAGCAGCGATTTGTATTGTATTCTGCATACAAAGAAGTAAACGTAGTTATAGAGTAAGTATTAATTGATTGTCGTTTACGTGATTATAGGTCACTACACGTGTATTTTGAGTATTGAGAAACATACACTTATGCATTTACCGTAGTAGGCCGATCATAGTAATAAAATATCTACGAAACGATATTAGCTGTAAATATTGAGTAGACACAGAATAGAGCCAATACTGTTAACAGCAAGGATGACATTAAGTGACAAGCAATAAATAATGGCAAAAAAACCCCATGCCATCCTGGACTCATGAAGACATGCAAATCTTTTCGCATTATTTGCTGCTCACTTGTCAACCTTAGCTATTTGCAATGATGTTGTCAATGTGTTTCTTCGTTTATTAAGTATGCAGTAGGTTGATAAATTAAACACGGAGCACGAAGCATTAAAAGACTAAGCCCTTATATTTCGAAACTCCGGGAATTTGGCTTCATATTGGAAGAACGAAGTGATTGAAACCACAAACGTTACGAACTGTTCACAAAAATGCTACCGTATTATTTCCTTATAGTCGGTTCTTGCAGTGTTGTGTTCATGACTTTTTTTTAATCATCAAACTTTTTGAAAATGAATCTAAATTTCAGATGTACACAAATATAACATTCCCTAATTTAACTCGTTGAGTTCGTCTTTATCCAAGGATTATTTTTATCAATAAAATATTGATCAACAAGCACATATAAATCCCTGCTTTACGTCAGCTGATACCAGCATGACCATGATTTAAAATCTCTGTGTGATTCGACGTTATCTGCCGACGTTAGCTGAGTCACTCGCAGGTCTTAAAACTAAATTAATGTACCAGAAAAATTACCTGTTGCTGAACAGAATTATGCGAATTTAGTTGCTCAAGGGCTTATAATGACTTATGCTACAGTTAACATTGTAATTTAGACATAGATTTCTGTGGATGTTACATTCTTAGGGAGGGTCGAATAGTGTCTCTATCAACAGGAGCTTTTCCTTAACGAAACGTTTTGTGATATCGTAGGCCGTTATGCCACAAGTACGCTTCCCTCTTTCTAAAAAAAATATAGTCGCAACCTGACTCATGTGATCTAAGCATCTTCATTGTATTTTATTTTTAATTGGTTAGTTTGTTGAAATATTATCTTGCCACACGACACCAATTTTATTTTTTTTAAGTTTAATTATTCAGTGAGAGGGTCTTAACCCTGCTGAAACTGAACTGCAACAACAATTGCAGAAATGGGCTGAAACTGCAGCTACAGATTCGACGGAAACCTAAAAATAAATACAAATACCTGCATATCTGTGAAGTTCAATAAGCTAACTCCAAAATTGCAAAATAACTGCAGTTAAACGTCCGGGAAAGTGAAGTGCAACTACAATTACACTGAAACTGTAGAACATTTTTTTTTTATTAATATGCATGGTGTTTTTATTTATTTTTTTATTTTAAGTCCACTGCTTTTTTGGAGGGCCCACTGGTTACCTGCTGCGATC
This sequence comes from Lithobius niger, assembly GCA_023313725.1. NCBI lineage: Eukaryota > Metazoa > Arthropoda > Chilopoda > Lithobiomorpha > Lithobiidae > Lithobius > Lithobius niger. The sequence continues at coordinate 1,511 of JAHWFP010086065.1, read as the reverse complement.
GGCAGGCGGCAATGATAAAATTGTTGTTAATAAACAAGACGGAAAGTCAACCGGCTGCTCGAAAGCGCTTTTATAGAGGAGGGTTGCGCCCATGCATGCGCAATCGGGTTACGACGCTGGAGGCTACAAGGAGCCAAAAAAAACCTACAGGGAAGCGTGGCATTGCGAAGAACGAATGCAAAATTAAAGGATTAAGTATGTTTTTCTGCTCCGGCAATTAAGAATCTACATTTTTTCGTTGAGCCTTTCTTATGACTTATTAAGCTTTAGCTACCTAGTTTCAAAAACATAATCAGTTCCTTCGAATCTTCAGCTTTATCACATATAATGGGTTGATTTACTCTCCAAAATGGTTGCGGGTAATAGTCTCATGCTGAAAATAATTATCTCTGCTCATGGAATTAAAATTCAAAGATTATGCATTCTTTATGTAATATTCCTCTTATTTATTTTTAGCAATGCTTACAAATTCACCTGCAAAATTGATCTAACAAACTACCCGTTTGACACCCAATATTGTCCGATGATCGTCAAAAAGTGTAAGTAATGACGAACATAAAATATTTTTATTTTAAAGTGGCACTGAAGATGGTCTTTTTTTTTAGTTAATTTGCACGAATTTATTTAATATTTAACCAGAACATGAGCATATCTCTTCTGAGATCACGATTGTTATAATATAGTTGATGTAGGTACCCTACGTTTCCAAACATATCTGCTGTACGGCGTGTTTATGCTGAACGTGGCAATTTATAAACCGTTTCTTTACATGGACATAGTTTGTCCTAAGCTAGCAATACGTAACTCTAAGATAGTTTAGCCTCGGTGTAAGCAACAGTGCTTAACATCGCTTAACTCTATTATTGGAATATTACGTGTCATTGTTTTTTGTTAACTCGTTTCAGATGATAACAGATTTGATGTACCGTTTGATTATGAATATTTCTCAGAGATTTACATTGAGCCCGATTCAATCAACTCCCCACCAGAATTTTCCCTTTTGTCTGTAAAGGCTAACAATTGCACCAATTCGAGTTAAGTATTGATTTCACATTTCACATTAAATAATTCACGACTTCTAATCCATTAGCACGTTTTGATTTGTTTTCCGGTAAGACTGTTAGTTTACTATCAAACCAAATAACCGCAGGACTTCTCTTTATTCCAGTGGGTTAGGCAAAGTAATCTTAAAGATAGGCTCAATTTATCCAAAAGTATTTTAAGGTATTCGTCTAAATTTATTGAACTGCGTGATTTAGGAATATTCATTTAGAAAATGTAGGAAAAGTAAAATGTTTTGGCTGAGGGATATATTAAACCAGTCTGTGTTGAACCATACAAAAACAGGGATATGTTAAACCAGCCTGTGTTTAACCATACAAAAGACTGAGGGATATATTGAACCAGCCTGTGTTTAACCATACAAAATACTGAGGGATATATTAAACCATCCTGTGTTTAACTATACAATAGACTGAGGGATATATTAAACCAGCCTGTGTTTAATCATA
>JAHWFP010086064.1:6071-20218 GCA_023313725.1 Lithobius niger | reverse complement strand
AGGCGAACTTCGGAATGGAAGTCTTTGAAGCCCGGCAGGTCGTCAATAAGTGAAGTTTTTGGAGCTTTTTTCAAAAGGTCCCTCTTCTTTTGTTGCATTCTGGCTCTTTACGAATTTCCTAATTATCTTCTTGAGCTTTTCTGCGGCTTCTGCATTGACGCAGGTCTTTATTTGGCTGCAGCTTTCGGATTTTCTCTTTTGTGGACGTTTTGCAAAAATATTAATTGAAGGATGTCGAATGAAAAGATTTAGTAAAAAAAAAAAAAAAGAAATTCTTTTGCAGCACAGGAAGATTTTCGGTGCCTTTCTACTCTCCGTGATTGTGTTCTCTCACCTGAAAAACCAATTTTTGTACGTTACTAAACTCTTCTTAATAAGTTACTTTTGTGGTATCGTGGCTGTCGAGCACGTTGTTGGCGTGCTGGTGGGGGTTGAAGTTTTCCCTCCGTGAACCTAAATTAAAAAGAAAACTCAAATTCATGCAGTAAATTCAACATATGTAGAGGCCTGTGAGGCAACTAAAGTGTTACGAACCGATATCCTGTGAATGGCTAATGAGACAATAATAATGATAGAAATGCAATGATGGGTGTGATGGGGGACGTTTACACGAGAAAAAAAGGAATGGCCTTGAATTAATATTTCAAGGTCATCCTCGTGCTATCTTCCAAACGAGATACGATACGGCAAAAAAGTAAATTAGAAAGTTGGACGCAAGGAGACAATATACCCAACAACAACAACAACAAAAATAGATTCAAAATCGGATAATAAATAAAATAGTTACGATGATGTTTAAAAGCTAACTGTGAAACAAGATTGCACTTGTTTTTGTCCCAGCAAACTGTTCCTAAAAGGCAAAACCCACTGTAACTTCTGCAAGCTGGTTTAAATTTTCGGCCTAAACACCGGGCTTTCGTCACCTACAACAATGATACAAATAGTACGAAGCAGTAAAACAAGCATTCTGACGTTTCACGAATCGAAAATACTTTAAAAAAAAAAAGAGTGAAATACAATTAAAATATGGATTAAGCCCCAGACACGACCACACTCGACCCGCCATTTTTAAAGTGACACTCGCGCCACCATCTTCATATACGGTTAATTGGCAAATCTTAAAACCAGGTTTTCCATTTTTCCATCTTGTTAAAAATTTGTAACAACATTCATAACACTAGGCTTATTAGCCTCAAGAATTTTTAGGATTGGAGAGGATAATTATTTTGTGACCCCTTCTGAAACGTCTTAGATTCATTCCTATTAGTTCCGTCTAAGTTTGTAGAGGGCGCCATGAATTTTATGTGGGAATTTCTACTGTTTTCAGCCTAAAATTAAATTAGACTAAACGAAACTAGCTTGTGTTTAATTATTCTTTAGTTTAGCTTAGTCACTTGTAATTAGTCTACTTTAGATTTGGGCTGAAAAATGATCAAAAAATTACCAGATGGAACGCGTGACGCCCTCTGAAAACTCGGACGGAACTAATAGGAATGAATGTAACACGTTTCCATAGGGACTTTTTAGAGTTACAAATTCTCCTCCCAAACCCTATAATTTCTTGTTAGCACCAACAGTGTATTCCTCAGGCTTGAGTCTAATTTTGTCAATCGGCTTCTAGTACGAAATAATGGTTGCACCCATGACAGTGATGTAGTTGGTACATTGATGCAAGTGTTTGATAACGTGCACGGCATATGCAGTTACCAAACACGTGTATCGTACCCACCACATTACTGACGCGGGTGCCACTATTATTTTAGTACACGGAGCCGACTGACGAATTTAAATTCAAGTTGACGGCAACGATGTGGTGCGTACAATCAACAGCAATACACTGACAGTGACATTTGCTACCATATTGGCACCAGTATGGGTTTTGGAGGACATAACTGCAAGGTGCACTACATAAAAACAACGGAAGAGCGGATTTCTTAGGCTTAAAACCAACGTTGTTTTCTCCAACAACAAAAATCGCGCGTTTTAGGTCTAAGAAATCACCCTTCCCAGCATGGGCTTCAGTATGACGCCCTTCTGTTTCTCTCTGCAGTGCCCCTTGCAGCTAACCCATTAAGGCTCCAGCATAGAGTTATATACAATAACATTACGTCGTGTCACTGCTCCATATTGCTGCTAATAAGACTCGTATTGCGAATGTTGTTAGGAATTTTAACAATGGATAAATGGAAAAACCTCGTCTAACGATTAATCGTCGTCGAAGGTGTTGGCGCTAGTATCATTTTCATTTGCGGATCGCGTGTGGCGCAGTGGCAGCCTGGATCATTGCACTGTGACTGAGATTGGCGTTAATGACCTTGCTGTCGACGCGCCGTTATGTCTCACAACCCCCCCCCCCCCCCAATGTTTTAATTGTGTTTCATCATTTCTGTATGTTTTTTTTTTCGATTTGTGAAACGTCAGAATGCTTGTTTTATTGCTTCCTACCAATCTGTATCATTATTTTTGGTGAGTGACCAACACCGGGATTTAAACCGGAAATTAAAACTTAGTGTTTGCATATGTTACCGTAGGTTTTGATTGCGTGTCAGGAAAAGGTTTTATTGATGCTCGTATTCTCTCCACACAGAGTGAATATTTTAAGATACTTTTTTTTGCTTTCCTTTCTTCTAGCCTTTTCGTAAAACTATTATTTATTTAAAATAAAAATAAATGTCACTGATTCCCTCCCCCCCCCCAACCCTAACGTACCTCTATACAGCGTGAGTTTTGCGTGTATTTCAATTTCGTGACATAGCGTGAGCCACGATTTTGAAACTGGTGGGGTTTACTCCCTAGTAACAGAAACTGAAATATTTACAGGAATACTAACTATATTTTATCGTGTGTGATATTGTTTTATTTTGTGAGCTGAATGAGAAGAAATGATTCTAAAATGTTACTGAATAAATTTCCATAAATCAAAAGAATTCCGGGGGTCCAGCTGGAGCGGTCGCTGAGATATTTCGCCCCTCTGTTGATCCCTCAAGTACACTCTTGTAAAATTCGTTGACACGGTCTTGGTTGTCCAGAATTGAGCATTCCCGAATTTTTTTTTTTTACGGGGGATCGTCCATTTTTCAGCCCGTCCTATTTTTGCGGACTGAAAATTCGTAAATGGGATGAACAAACCCAAACCGGGTGATCGTCCTCGAAGATCAAACAGCAGCCAAGAGAATTTCCACATAGGGCAGAATAGGTCCCATAGCTGTTGAAGGAGATGCTTTGCACCATACTGCTGTTTCGCTAATTCGCTGGCTGGAAAGGATAATTCACGGATATCCTTCTTTCAAGAAGCAACCTAGTTGCACACCTAGAAAGTTCGGGTATTTTTTTTTTGGGGGGGGGGAAACCTCATTTTCAACAATCATAACGCATTTGAAGCGTTTAAAAAGCCAATTTAGAATTTTTTTTTCTAATGCAACAAATATCTTACTTGTCTTCTACAAATCTTCCCTTAAATTTGGGTCGGGGGTGGAGGGGTTAGGAGACCACTCACCCAATTCCCCCCTCCCCTCCTCCGGGTACGTCACTACTGCTACCTTTGTAAACCTTTTTGGTAAGGAATTAGTCTTCTCAATAACTCGAACGAAGTTTGAAAAAAAAAACAGGTATGAAAGGAGATATTTTTTGTTGGCACATTTTTTGCGGGTGTTGATTACGTGGCTATACCTCGTGGATGAGTGCAAGTAACCCCAGTATTGATATATCATTCTCTTTCCCCATCGTTACCCCATACCCATTTTTTAACCCTTTTTATCTCGGCGAGAGAAAATTGTGACAAGCTAAGTACTCATAATGCCAGCTGTTTGAGTGCCCAGTTCGCAATATCTAGTCGTAATTTACTCCACATTTCTGCGCACTCTCAACACTGCAAGTTGGGATGGTGTAAGACTATACGCCTTCGTAACTTCGACCGGGGTTATAGCAGGAAAATAATTGCAGCGGCCATCATTATCTGCGTGGAGCCATTTATTTAGTAGCTTAAGCTTGCAGCGGCGGGAAGCTCTGAAAAGATGTTGATGTTCGGAACTGTTTGTAAGAAAGGAAAAAAAAAAAAAAGGCTGAAATTATTAAAAAGTAAAAAAAAAAAAAAAAAAAAGATGTGGCGGTGAAGATTGCCTAAGGCCTTACATCCTGTTGAATCCATCTCTACCCTGCGCTAAACGCTAGTCTTGGCTTATCGTGGTTCTTTGGAATACAGGTTTTTGAAGAGTGGGGCTTGAGTGGATGGGAGATAGGCAACCGTCTTTTAATCACTGCACGGACAGCTTGCTTGCTTGGGCTTGAAAAAATTCCACTCTCTCTCTCTCTCTTTCTTTTTTGTAAATAAAAAATTGGTATGAGAAAGGCCGAGTCCTGCAGTCGTGAGGATATGTATTTCTTCTTGCTGCAAATACTTCAGTACCTCGTAGAACGCTTGCGAAGACAAGGGAAGGTTAATGAAAATTGTCTTATTGCGTTCGTAGGGCTATTATTTATCCGTTTTATTATTGTTATTAGTGCGAGTTGAAGCAAGCAGTAGTGTTTTGTCTCGTTGCTGTGTTGTCTTGTGCAAAGCATCTGATGAGTCGGCGGGCTGCATGCGTCAATGAGTTAGACGGCGACGAAGGAAATAGCCTGTCTGAGTTTGAGGGTCTTTGACCTTCCGACGGTCAAGGAAAAATGGGAAAAATTAATGAAAAGAGGAGAAAAATTGCAGTTAAAGGGAAAGGATTCATAATCCCCCTCATGCCCGGCGTATATAGCCAAATGGCCGTAGCTACAAGATGGAGGAAAAATCCCAGGTACGCCGTGAGCAGGACGTCCCAGAACCAAGTGATTGCCAGTTCGAATCTCGCGTCCGACCTAACCATCAAGATACCACAATAAACTCGGGCATGAATGGGTGCGATGTTTTTCTAGGCCCAGTATAACCCCATCATTCCCGGTGTAGCCCAATGGCAATGCAGATTAAAAGCACGTAAACGGATAATTAAAAGTAAACCAAGCAGTGCTACAGGAAAAATCCAAACTACGTTTCGAAAATAATCATTTTTCGTCTTCAGGTTTAAAAATTAAAACATGACGAAGCACACAACAGCACACAACAGTAAATTTAAAAAGCCAACAACCACCATTTTCCCTCTCAAAACATGCAGAAAACGGTGGCCGAAAGTAAAGCCGTTTCCTTGAGGGAAACCAAGTCACAAGGCAAGGTGTATGCAAATCGGGTCACAAGGTTTCATAGGTGTGATCCATTCATTAAAGCTGTGGGGGTTGCGCAATATGCCTGTAAAAACTGTCGAGTTTAAGTGTTTTATTATTACAGGAGAATATTCTTTTAGAATACCTGGCACTAAGTGGCATGTGGATTACAAGCGTTTCAAGATTTACACGAGCTCTAGTGTGTTTTTCTTGGAACAAGATTTGTACCCCTTGTCCGAGGCGGGGGTGTGCTCCATTGCGAATTTGTCGGGGGACGTGCCTGGCCACCTTTTTCAGCCTCTTTTGAGAGGGAGCAATGGTGTATTTTTGGCTTTTTAAATTACTGTAGTGTGCTTTTTAATTATAGGACGACTTAAACCACGCGCAATGGCTGTTTGCCGTGACGTCACCATGAGTTGGCCAATGACGAACGAGAACAACGGCTGTTTGGCCGTCTGAGTGGACTAGCCCAGTCACGTGACATGCACGTCACAGCAAACAACCACGGCGCATGGGATAGTGGTCTTCGCCATGTTTTTATTTTTTGAACCTGGAGATGAAAAATTATTATTTTCGAAACGTAGTTTGCATTCTCCCCGTTGCACTGCTTGGTTGTGGGAAAAGTAAGTCTCTAGGCACATCGCGAGCTTTGTCAGAGGGGCACTGGGAACCCCGAACAATGAGAGCAGCACGTCACCAAACCAAATGATGGCCGGTTCGAATCCCGCGACTTACCAAACTAGGCTACTAAAATAAAAGTTACCAGAATTTACACGGCTAAGTGTGAAAAGGTTAAAGAGAAATGAATTTTAACAACGAGACGGACAGAGAAAATGGGACTCGTTTAGCGATAAATAAATGGCGATGAAAACCTACTTCCGTTGTCTTTTGGACTTAATATCAAGACTACCTGAGCGGGAAATGAACCATAGACGACCTTTAAGTCCAAATACCGATGCCCTATCGCTGTCGTATCTGTCTATCTAAAATCATTAAAAACGTACGATGTGTGTACTTGTCCTTATATGTTGGTGCGTGTACCTCTACACCTCTTAAATCAAGGCAGCTACAGAATGGGAATGGGCCCAAATGAAAGATAATTAAATTGCGTAACCGTTAGGCTTATTTTTGTCGCTGTAACTTGATTTTTATGACCCTCAAACACGCGAAGAACACTGCAAAAATAACGTTTTTTTTTGTTACCCTCATGACGTTTGTTCATGACGTAATAGTTTTTTCATGCAAAGTTTATTATGCCTGAATAAACTTTTCCTGATAAAACTATGACGGCATGAGCAGGCTTGCTGCAGGGATGTGACGGACGAACGGTGAGCAATAATTGCAATATTATTAGTTTGCGTCGAAAAAAATCAGTTACGTCGATTTTGTGGATACCCTTGGAATCAAAGAAATTGCGTGAAACTTGGATCGACGCCAATGGAGTGAATCAGGAGAACGATCAGAGATTATTGTGTTCGCAGCGCATCTTGAGTCCTGCAGGTATTTTATGAGCGGCTACGTCTTCCTGGAGGAAACGGCTTTAATCAACGGCCGCCATTGTTTTTATAACCATCGTGGATATCAACATGGCACTCTGCTACCAAAAATATACAATCTATTATCTGTGTTCGTTCTGGGGCGAACTCGAGATAGGCCGCGGACACTATAGAAAGTTAACAAGATGTCGCATTTTAACACTCTCCATTTTACGCGGGGCCCTAGCGGTAGTTTCGGCTACTCATACTACATGGTAGTGCTTTGCATTCGTGCGTTTTCATGACGAAGCATTCGCAGACGTGTATAGGCTGGTAAATGTTAAGATGCGACATCTTTTCAACTTTCCTATCTCTGGTCATACTGACAGGGCTAAAATGAAATAGCCGTGTTGACAGCATTTAACATGCGTGTAAGCAAATACATACATACGCGTGTAAGCAAATACTTTTCTGAACCCCCACTGGTGGGATACATGCGTTTATGTATGTGTGCATGTTTAATCATGCTACCTAATACGGTCGTTTTCGTTTGGCCCTGTCAGTATATGGCTGAGGTTAAGGCTACATTTAGTTTTTGGTTTCGAAGGGTGAGGGTTCAACTCCCACTCAGGCAGTCCGACATTTAAGACCAAAAGGCAACGGAAATAGGCTTGCTGTTGCATTTATCATATCAAAAGCCAAAACTGGTAAAAGGGGCCGCCAAGTTCCGAATGGTTCGGCCCTTCAAAGGAGTGATATCAACACGCCAAAACATTCGCCAAGTTAATCGCACCGCTTAACAGTTCGAAGGTTAAATGAAAACCTAGAACACATTTACAACGTTATTGAGGGTCAGATTTTGCATTGAAAGCAGCTTAGCTGGCATTCCTACACGAGTTAATTTTCGTCAGGTGGGTCATTGCTCTCGATTTCAACACAATTTAAGTTTTTGTACCGCATTATTATTTGTCCCCAAGGCTGAAATGTGCCCAACTATCCTTCAAGATATAGGACACTGACGCTATTGCGCCGCGCTACAATGGTTTACAACCTCGACAATTGAACTGATATGTTTGTTGTGGTGATTGTAGCCTAACTTGGCGCGACACACTAGCGTGTATCTAGATTTAGAAAAGAGTTCTCGTTATGAATTTAAAATAAGCGGAAGTATAAGCGGAAACAGGCGACCCAGTCTGTAACATTGGCATTGGAGTGATGGCCTTGGAGTTGTGATCCGGAGTTCGTTGGTTCGACTCCCTGTCACGTCATCTCAATGAAATTATAAGTCTGTAGGGTAATAAAGACGTAACCGAATCTTGGTTATTTTATAGTGTATGAATTTAGGTATAGTTGGGTATTCTGCAACCTTTACTCCAGTGTCATTAAGTTCACAATGTGTATGTGTGTGTAAAATATGTACACCTTCCCACAATTCCACTCGGTCACACTGATGCGGGACTTACTCTAAAAACGCAGTAAAATGTTTGCTTTGAAGCACTGACATTGAATCATTCTCCCGTGTCAGTGTGTGTTACGTTTTTCGTAGCTGTGTGGTCTATATAGACAAGCGGCTGCAGCGATTGCCTAGTCGCAACCAGTCTTCTGTATACTTCCGTCACTTTCGAATGTGTTGAGACGCACACCTCTATTACATGCACTGCCACAGAAATCTCTATTATATAATCCAAAAGCAGTAACCATCACAATTGCCGATTAAAAATGTGTCAGCTTTCAGACCTATTTTAGATTTTAGCATAATTGTCTGCTTTTAGGCCCAATTTTTACCTGTCGTTTTAATTTCGTAAGTAGCAGGTAACGGAGAATTGGGTTGGACAGTAAGCTTGTTCATTTATGCACACGGTGTGCCTCCCGGCACACAGTTACAGTGTTCGGTCGAACGCATCATCTATTTAGATCAGTAGAGCGATCAACGTGACGGGAGAGAGACGTCATAATATTGTGTTGCTGATAAAGCAAGCAGCGACTCGTAGAAACTTGACGTTGCCGTGCAACGGGTTTAGGCCTAATTTTGAGTTGTTAGCCCTAATATTTTTTTTACCTGCCGTTTTAATTTCGTAAAACGGAGAATTTGGCTCGAGACTAACCCCTATTCATCCATGCAACACGACAATAAGACTATTTTAAATTAAGCTTATGTGTGTCTTTAACGAAATCCTTTTGTTTTTACGGTTGCAAGGGATTAAATGTGACGGTCAAATGTTTATTATTTCATTTAGTTACGTCGAAAAAGCCTATTAGCAAGAATTCATAGGGTTGGGGAGAAGAATTTGTAACTCTAAAAAGTCCCTATTGAAATGTGTTACATTCATTCCTATTAGTTCACGTGGAAACGGTCCCTTAACGACTGTAGAATAATCATCCGTGTTTCATTTCCATTGAAGACGACGTTACATGAAAACGGTGACCCCCTGGTCCATTCTCTCTGTTAACACGCATCTAAGATAGTTAATCGGTTTTAGGCACCAGTCAAATTTTTATTTTTATTGTAGTGGCTATTTTTAAAATTCCGAGAGAATCCCATGATATGGTCAAGCGCTCTCAAGCGTTCACTCCTTCACAGCTCCTAACCGTATATTTCACGAAAATCCGTACAGATCGAGGATAAACTTATAGAAAGTATTTGTATTTTAGCAAAGTGTGCGGCAGTCCATATTCACATTTTACCAGAAAATAAGCAACTTTCGGAGTATATATAATTCCAGTAATGGCTAAATTAGGTACTACGAATTTTTTCCCGCCGCTGGGACTGTTGTATACCTGGTATCCCAAAAGTCAGGGGTCACCCGGGTGATATAGAGCAGTGACGTTTGCCGCCATGTTGGCACCAATATGGGTTTTGGAGGGCATAACTACAAGGTGCACTACATAAAAATGGAAGGGAAAAAACAACGGAGGAGCGGGATTTCTTAGGCTTAAAATAACGTTGTTTTCTCCAACAACAAAAATCGCGCGTTTTAGGTCTAAGAAATCACTCTTCACAGCATTGACTTCAGTATGACGCCCTTCTGCTTCTCTCTGCAGTTCCCCTTGCAGCTAACCCATTAAGGCTCCAGCATAGATTTATATGCAATAATACTACGTCGATATCACTGCTATATACCCGGATGACATACCGGGTGTTTGCGCTGATATACTGTGGATTTTTAATCTTTATTCATGCGGATACCATGCTGGTATATACCATCATAAAAAAAGATAAAAAAATCCCCAGTATATCAGCATGACCACCCGGCGTATCACCAGGTATATTACCTGGGTGACCCCTGAATTTTTAGGACACCCGGTATAAGCCGACCTCTGTAATTCTTCTTTACTTTCTGCAGTGGATGGTCGGGTTCCTTGTCACCGGTCTTTAACCCGAGTTAGGTCCTCTTTACTTTTATCAAGAATTTATAGGGTTTGGGAGGAGAATTTGTAACTATAAAAAGTCACCATTGAAACGTCCTATATATAGATCCATTCCAATTAGTTCCATCCGAGTTTTCAGAGGGCACCACGTGTTCCATCTGGTAATTTTTGCTCATTTTTTCAAATCTAAAGTAAACTTAATTATACAACTAAGCTAAACTAAATAATAATTAAATGCATGCTATAGTTTCATTTAGTTCAGTTTAATTTTAGGCTGAAAATGGAGTGGAAATTCCCACATAAAACTCGTGGCGCCCTCTATAAACTCAGACGGAACTAATTGGAATGGATCTAGGACGTTTCAGTATGGCGTCTCAGTCCCAAATTCTACGCCCCCGCCCCCAATCCTATAAATTCTTGCTTTTATTGATGCCTGTTGTTGGGTTGATTACAGATGAAGTGTTTTGACGCTCGGTTTTTGCGTGAAGTTTGAGGCTTGAAAACGGGTAGTATTCCGACCCGGAACGTGGCTTTTTGTGTGCTTTTGTGCACCGTTCTGGCTTGATATCATTTTATTACTGTAAAGCGGTGCTGTTTCCGTCGTGTTTCATTCTAATATTACGTCACACCTGACTTAGAATATACCAATGTCATTCGGACAAAAAATTTAACAGTGAAAACGTAGGAAATCTAACCTAACCTAACCTAACCGCAAGTTAAATAGTGCAGTTGGTAGCGTGGTACGAGCGCACGTGTTACTAGTGCAGGCAACCACCGTGCTTGGAGCGCACAGGGCCGCCTGCATGTCAAAAATTCCATCGCCTGACGTCGTCTTTGTCTATACTTCGTGTCTGTCATTATTAAGTCCTGTTAATAACCAGCTGAAACCTGTTAGTTGCTTTCACTGTAGAATTACGTTTACGAATGTATAAAGAATCAAGACACACGATAGTGTATCGCCCGCCAAGATAAAACGATAACGTCCAGTTAAAATACATCTCTGTGAGCATGGCTACCACTACACTCGTTGTGTCTTTACAACAAAGGCAGTTTGGCTGTTTTCTGGCATGTGAGGATAAATAAGGGCTCGTTTATGCAACGAGATCTTCTCGCTCGCCGAAAGCTATTTGCTAGACAACCGTTATTTATTTACGATTACTTTCCCGTTTCTTTTAAATGAATGCGGTAATAGACAACAAATTAAATGTATTATAAATAACAACACGGACAAAAAACAAAGTGCAACAGTCATTTTAAACATTGCTACAACATTGTTGCCATTTCACGCTATTTCCAAAATTTGCTCTTCTCGCTGAAAAAACAGCTCCTAGCAGTGATCAAACGACGGCAGAATAAATAGCAACTCGCAGCGAGAGTTCAAAGTCCAACATGGGGTCCATTTCGTAGTTATCGAATCGAAGACAAACCATCGAATGCCGGTTTTCAGGAATCTGTCGGTCGTCGTGTACCGCAGTAAAAATTGATTTCTTGTTATCATAAATCGACGCTGTCATGTTGCAAGCATCGTACGTCGTGTCGCGAGGCACGAGGAGAAAATTTGCGTCCGCGTTGTTGCCGTGGTTACTACGTATAGACAACTCGAAAGCCGCATTCTCCGACAACGGCGAGAAGCAGCCAGCAGATTTAGTATTGACCAAGTAAAAACTAGTAAGCGACAAAACTGTCCTTGCGCGAACGCGCCCTAGCTGCGTGACAGAAAAGGCTGAAACTTGTTTAATCGGGAGACTTTGATCGCTTGACAACATAAAACAAACTATTAAGGACACACCTTACCGTTTTCTTGTTGAAAAAACGACGTGAATAACGTTGATATTTGCCTAACTACTAGTTACTGGCTAAAGCTAACGCTTTTTTTGTATCACGAAAATAAATTCTTCCATGTGATGGATAAAGCTGGTTTTTAGCTCCTTTTTCAGGTATCCTTTTCATATGGCTTCTTCTGATTGGTTAAGTGGTTCAGGGGTTAGGAAGCTCCAAACGGCCAAAGTGTTTGTTTTACATTGTTTTAAACATTGTTATTTTTGCAACAATGCCAAACTGAACATTAAATAAATCCGTGCGTTTGCAGTACTAAAAAGAAATGCTAATCATATGAAAAAAGGTGACTGCCGACCTCAAAATCTAACGAAAGCCAACAAAGAAAAGAACAATTGGACCAGAAAACTAGATTGGTGTTTCCATCTCATAATTACTAAGAAAAAATGGATTTCAGCAATTTGAACCTGATACCTACCCAAAAACAAAACTTGTTGAGGATTCCCGCCAAGCTTTTCGGCGTGTGAAGTCGTGATATCAAACGCCAAGCTCTTTTGCCAAGCTAATCCCATCGAGTAAGACTTCAAACGTTAAATGAAATAATTGAAAATTGCGCAGTAAGCATTATATATTACTCGGTGGGATTAGCTTGGCGAAAGAGCTTGGCGTTTGATTTCACGACTTCACACGGCCGAAAAGCTTGGCGGGAATTCTTAACAAGTTTTGTTTTGGGGTAGATAAAGAATACACTATACTAATCTGCACGATAATTAACTTTTAGGGTACAAAGTTTGTATTTCAACTTGCGAAGTTTTTTTTTTAATACGCAGTTGTATTATACGCAGTTGTATTTGATGAAAAATAAAAACGTTGATGATAATCTGTGAAACACTGTACTTTTTTTTATTTACCCTAAGAAGATAAGTATAGGAAAACCGACGGAATGGGGGGGGGGGGGAAGCATCGCGCGCTACTGTGTACATCGAGATTTATCTATAATCCTAAAGAGTATGACGCAATCAATCGTTAAACTCTGGGTGTGGGCTCATTCTACTTGTGCGCTAGAAATACTGTGCTCTAGAAATACTATGCACTAGTAACACGACATCTAGGAGGTTGGCAGACTTTTTCGTTGGTAACCATCTTGGAGCCAACCTCAACCCCAACAATTTCTTTCATTCCGGCAGGTGGAGTTAGTGACAAGTGCGCCAGCTTTTTTTCCTTCCCTAGAACATCTAGGAGGTTGGCAGACGTTTTCGTTGGTAACCATCTTGGAGTCAACCTCAACCCCAACAATTTCTTTCATTCCGACAGGTGGAGTTAGTGACAAGTGCGCCAGCTTTCTTTCCTTCCCTAGGACATCTAGGAGGTTGGCAGACTTTTTCGTTGGTAACCATCTTGGAGTCAACCTCAACCCCAACAATTTCTTTCATTCCGATAGGTGGAGTTAGTGACAAGTGCGCCAGCTTTCTTTCCTTCCCTAGGACATCTAGGAGGTTGGCAGACTTTTTCGTTGGTAACCATCTTGGAGTCAACCTCAACCCCAACAATTTCTTTCATTCCGACAGGTGGAGTTAGTGACAAGTGCGCCAGCTTTCTTTCCTTCCCTAGAACATCTAGGAGGTTGGCAGACGTTTTCGTTGGTAACCATCTTGGAGTCAACCTCAACCCCAACAATTTCTTTCATTCCGATAGGTGGAGTTAGTGACAAGTGCGCCAGCTTTCTTTCCTTCCCTAGAACATCTAGGAGGTTGGCAGACGTTTTCGTTGGTAACCATCTTGGAGTCAACTTCAACCCCAACAACTTCTTTCATTCCGACAGGTGGAGTTAGTGACAAGTGTGCCAGCTTTCTTTCCTTCCCTAGGACATCGAGGAGGTTGGCAGACGTTTTCGTTGGTAACCATCTTGGAGTCAACCTCAACCCCAACAATTTCTTTCATTTCTACAGGTGGAGTTAGTGACAAGTGCGCCAGCTTTCTTTCCTTCCCTAGGACATCGAGGAGGTTGGCAGACTTTTTCGTTGGTAACCATCAACCTCAACCCCAACAATTTCTTTCATTCCGACAGGTGGAGTTAGTGACAAGTGTGCCAGCTTTCTTTCCTTCCCTAGGACATCGAGGAGGTTGGCAGACGTTTTCGTTGGTAACCATCTTGGAGTCAACCTCAACCCCAACAATTTCTTTCATTTCTACAGGTGGAGTTAGTGACAAGTGTGCCAGCTTTCTTTCCTTCCCTAGGACATCTAGGAGGTTGGCAGACTTTTTCGTTGGTAACCATCTTGTAGTCAACCTCAACCCCCAACAATTTCTTTCATTCCGACAGGTGGAGTTAGTTACAAGTGC
>JAHWFP010086061.1:0-15870 GCA_023313725.1 Lithobius niger | reverse complement strand
TCATCCGCCAGGGCCTGCCCAGCTAAAGAAACTCCCCGATGAGAGTTGAATCGCCGGAGCAGGCCCTCCATTACCAAAAGCCACAAAACTGATCCGAGGCAAGAACCTTGAGGGCAGCCCCTAGTAGTGGGCCTATTGATCCCAAGAAGGGAAATCCGTCTGTCCACCAGGTAGTTCTGGATAAGGCCAAAGAGATTTGCTGGGGTATGTATCCGCCACAACTCGGAGAGAATGCTGGGGTACCAGGCGCAGTTAAAGGCGTTCTTAATGTCTACTGCGACAGAAAGAGAAGGCCATTCTTAGAGAAGGACTTAACTCTGTCGACATATGCTGCCATGGCCCCAACAGCATCTCTCCGAGCTCTATAGCCAAACTGGTGGACTGATAGTACGCTGTGTGATTCAAGAAAATGAACCAACCTATTTGAACAAAGACGATCTAAAATCTTCCCCAGGACAGGCAAAAGACAGAGAGGCCGGAACTAGCAATCGCCCTTCGGGATAAGCACCACTCGAGCCTTTTTCCAGCAAGACGGGAAGACCTGGTGTACAAGGCAAGCGTTCAAGAGTTTAAGCCAGGGGGAGTGGAGAGCCCGAAGGACATAAGGCAGGCAGGCAGAAGGGACCCCGTCTGGGCCAGCCGCCAACCCAGCCCTGACATGGCCCACTGCCCAAAAGAGTTCCGACTTGGAAAAGAATGGTTCATTGGGGCGCAAGCAAGTATAAGGAGCCTGCAAAGAAGCCCTTAAGTCCGAATGGATTTGGCTGTCCTGGGAACGATCGTTAGCCGGGAAGTACGTGTCAAGAAGGCAGATCGCAGTTTCACCTTCAGAAGAAGTCCAAGAACCATCTGGCCTACGGAGAGACCGAAAGACAGGATTCCGTTTCGTCCTGTTTGCAAGAACTTTATAAGGAAGGCTGAAAGGGTCCTTCTCAGCCTCCCGAGTGCAAAGTTCCTCCCAAGCCCCCTGCTTTGCTTTCCTCAATGCGAGTTTGTACGCCCTCCGCTCCACAACAAAGAGCGTTTCAAAACGAGCCCTACCCTCCCCACGGGCGCGTTGAAAGGCCCTTCTCGACCTACGCAGGGAGCGCTTGAGCCTCCACAAGTCCTCATTCCACCAGGGGCTACTTCTGCCCGGAGAGCCCCTGGGAATGGCAACAGAACAGGCCGAGAGAACAAGGTCCTGGAAATGGGAGGCTGCAAGGTCCACCGCCGTCGCTGAGTCCAGGGCCAGGGAATCCAAAGTCTGCAACCCATCAGAAAAAAGGGAAGAGAATTGGTCCCATCTTGCCCGACAAACCCTAAAGGGTGTCACTTGAGAGTGAACCGTAAGGTTTTGAGGACCAGTAAGGTTTATGGAGCACAAAAGTATAGCGTGGTCATTCAAGGACTCCTCAGGGGAATGTCTCCAATTGGAAACTAAGACGCCCCGGGCAAGGGTCAAGTCCACCCAGCTCCGAGCACGAAGAGTGCGGAAGGTGGGAGGAGAATCAGGATCATTGCAGACGGTCAAATCATGTAAGAGAAGAAAGTCTAACATATCGTCGCTCCTTGACCGCTCGAGGGGGGTATGGGAGGGGTCATCCCCGCCCCAGAGGCGACTCTTGGCATTGAAGTCGCCCAGGTTGAGCACCCTCCGCTCCCTTAAACAGATGTTCCCAAGAAGAGAAAGAAGTCTCTTAAAAACCTCGAGACGGTCAGCATAAACGGAGAAAACGACAAAAGAGAGTCCGCTAAACTCACACTTGACCGCCACTGGGTCAGAAGAACGCAACTGCCCAGGCCCCTGCGGAAAACCAGCATAGAGCGCCTACGTTCCCCCTGAGCAGCGTAGAAAACGTGACTGCGTGCCCAACCAGCCACCGGAACACCCCTGGCTGTGCAGGGTGGTTCTTGAATAGCAACTATATCCGCAAAACACCCGAGTTGAAGGGAGGCAAAAGCTGACCTGCCCCGCCCCAAGTTTACCTGACAGATGGAGAGTAAACTGGGAGACCCAGCGGGAGCAAAGAGAAGGTCCGCAGAGGACTCAGACGAGAGAGAGGAGGTCGAACTAAACATCGTAGTTTGTCCTCTCTCGGCATCTCCGGACCCTATTCAAGAAAACTGGGCAGTCCACAGAAGAGGCTTGATGGTCCATAGGATGGGCGTTGATCAACCGGCAGTTCGTGCACTCCTGCCACTGTGAGTGGCAGTCACGCAAATCGTGGCTGCCCCCACAGCGCGGACAACACCTCCTACCCTGACACTTGGTCGCCCAAACCCTTGGCTGTTGTAACATCGAGTCACAGGAAAAGTCTCCTCGATGTAGATAACAGTCGAATCTAAGTAACAGCGGCCAAAGCCCAGGAAGAGCTTACAGAGGGCTCCTGAAACCTCCGCCACCCAGTTTTCTCTTGAGGCTTTGCTGCAAAACTTCTTGGAGACGAAACAGAAATCCTTGATGAAATCCTCCTTTGTCATCTTCCCCAGAAGGCCCCCGTTCTGGGCGAAAATCTCCTCGCGGAGACTCTCGGGGGAGAAGCCTGACTGGACTCCAGTGAGAGTAAGGGTGGGACGCCGAAGACCAATCCGCTGGATCTGGAAGGCCCCACCCTGCTCTTTCTCGAGGCGACCGGTGATGGAAGACAATTGTGCTGCGTCCTGACAATTGACAGCGATTCCTCCATTCCTCAGTGGAACAATCTGGCGAGTATGTCCCACCTCAGACGCGGGGGGGGGGGGGCCGAAACAAGAAATTGTTGACGCAAGTCTTGACTGGCATTGGGGGCACCTGGAGCAGCAGCTCCCGGATCACCACCAAGAGAAGCCTCTGCCCGCGAACGGCAGCTACAGCTGGCGATTAACAAAGTCCAGACCTGGGCGATCGGTAATGGTTTCCGGTTTTCTCCGGACAAGACTGTGTGCATTCACTTTTGCCGCCAACGAACACTGCACCCAGATCCTTGCCTGTACTTGGGGCAGGCGCAGATTCCTGTTGTCCCACAGGCACGTTTCCTGGGTCTGGTGTTCGATTCCAGGTTATCTTGGCTTCCACACTTGCGCCAACTTAAAGACAAGTCTTTGCGGGCACTTAACATCTTGCGGGTTCTGTCGGGCACTTCATGGGGTGCCGATCGCGTTGTCATGTTGCGCCTCTACAGAGCCCTTGTCCGCAGCAAACTTGATTATGCGTGCATGGTGTATGGTTCGGCTAGTGACTCGACTCTCCAGATGTTGGACACTGTGCATCACAGTGGCCTGCGTGTGGCGACTGGGGCATTTCGAACTTCTCCAGTGGTCAGCCTCTATGCTGAGGCCTCGGAGCCACCTTTGGCCATTCGTCGGCGGAAGCTGGCCATTCAATATGCTGTGCGTTTACGTGCTGTGGAATCCAGTCCTGCTTGGTCCATGGTTTTTGGGCCAGACTTGCGAGTCGGTAGATGCAGGGTGGGTAAGGGTGATTACCGCGATAGGCTCCAGCAGTCCTGTCAGGAGATAGCCTTTGAAATGCCCAGCGTCTTGAGGCTTGGGGGGATGCCAGTAGCCCCTTGGCTTGTCCCAAGTGGCATTTTCATTTTCGCTCTGGCGTCCCTCCCGAAGGGTTCCACTCTACCAGCAAGGTACTTACAGGAGTTCCGGCGGCTGTGTTCTCAGTACGCCGGTTATCAGCGGCTGTTTACTGATGGGTCGAAGTCAGACGCTGGCGTGGCTTGTGCTTGTAAGGGAGTGACGGTTGCCCATCGCCTTCCATCAGGCTATTCTGTGTTTTCTGCAGAGCTTTTGGCTCTCGGTTTGGCGGTGGAATGGATCCTTGGCCTTCAGGGATCCTTGTGTTGGCCCGTTTGCGAATTGGTCACACCCGACTTACTCACTGTTTCCTTTTGCGGGGGGTTGACCCTCCTGAATGTTCTTGGTGTCGACGGCCACTTACGGTCCGGCACTTACTTGTTGATTGTCGCCATCTTGATAGTGTTCGTCGTCGGTTCCATCTTCCGCATGACATTGCGCGTCAGTTGGGCGATAAGTCTGTCCTCCTGTCCGGTGTTTTTCAATTTTTGCAGGAGGTACAGATGTATGACAAGATTTAGATTAGGGGTTTGAATAACATCTCTGTAATGTGTGGTGCAGTGGCAACCCGGACCACTGCACTGTGACTTGGCGCTAATGACCAAGTTGTCGACGCGCCATTAAGCCTCAATTCCCCCCTTCCCCCCCCCTTCAGGGCACGCATTTCATTATCTTTAGCGATTCCATGAGTGCCCTGGGGTCCTTGGCGACTTACAATCCTCGGAACCCCTTGACACAACGTGTCCAAGCTTTGCTTTCCCGCTTGCCTGGCCAGCGGAAAACCGTGCTTTTCTGCTGGATCCCGGGCCATGTTGGGATAGGTGGAAATGAGAAGCGGATTCTGCAGCAAAAGGGGCCCTTTCTGGCCCTCTCGGAAGGGATCTCAGCCTTGTTCCCTCGGACGCTTTTCCAACTCTGCGTCTGAGGTTACACGCTTTTTGGCAAGCCTCGTGGGATGGACAGGACGGCAATAAATTACGAGCTATTAAAGGCACTGTTGAGGAATGGCACTCGGCGTGTCGCCGCAGTCGCCGTGAGGAGGTGGTGTTGGCGCGTTTGCGCATTGGTCACACTCGACTTACTGTTTCCTTTTGCGGGGGGTTGACCCTCCTGAATGTTATTGGTGTCGGTGGCCACTTACGGCCCGGCACTTCCTTGTTGCCATCTTGATGGTGTTCGTCGTCGTTTCCATCTTCCGCATGACATTGTGTGTCAATTGGGCGATAAGTCTGTCCTCCTGTCCGGTGTTTTTCAATTTTTGCAGGAGGTACAGATGTATGACAAGATTTAGATTAGGGGTTTGAATAATATCTCTGTAATGTGTGGTGCAGTGGCAACCCGGATCACTGCACTGTGACTGAGGTTGGCGCTAATGACCAAGCTGTCGACGCGCCATTAAGCCTCAATCCCCCCCCCCCTCTGCCCGCCGAATAATCAGTTTATGGGTGGTCTCTCTTGACTTAGAGCGTATCCTCGCCAGGGCCTGGGCAAAAGATGGGCCCGTGGGTCCAACTGCCCCCTGAGAAGGACCACGACTCTGACTCCTGCTGCCCGAACGTGCCCTTGGGGGAGAACCACGGTTCCTACCATTGTTACCCCGAACAGGGGGGGGGGGGGGAGAAGGGGCAGTCAAACCAGAAAAGAGACCTCTATTGTGGCCAGAACTTAAGCCCAATTGAGCGTTCCCCACAGGCAGTTAAGAGGACTGGGAAACTGGAGGTCTCTGAACAACATGGGAACCAGCTGGCAAAGAACGAGGAGCCGGAATTGGAGCAATTGGCTACAAACTAGGCACCCCCAAAGGAGGAGCAAGCCCAAAATCCTTAATGCTTCTCTCAATAGAGTCCTAACGGCGCTGGAGGGCCAGGCTGTCCCTCGCAGCTTGAAGCTCAACCCGTAGAACCCTACAGTCTGCCTCACATTGGAGGCGCCGAGACTCCGCGTCGCCCAAAGCGCCATACAGCCTAGCAAAGCTGTCATTGATGGTTTCAAGTGAGGCACGAACAGAGGCCTGGTTAGCCTTGTAGAAAGCAATCTTTGAGTCCTTTTCGGTGGATATTTGACGGTTTATGTTAGAAACATGGTCCCTAAGAAGGGAAAAGCATGCCGAGGCTTTAAAGGAGGAGCTAACCGGCTCCTCAGCAGCATCTTCAATTGGCGATTGGGAAGAAGGCTGGGTCTGCGATGGCGCAGGGGAAGAAACCTGTCGTCCACGCTTGCGTTGCTGCTTCGGAGAACGCTGTGGTTTTGGGGCGTCCAACAAAAAATCCACAGCGCTAGGTTTATCACCACTCTTCTTCTTTTTGCTTGGTTTATCCAGGGTTTTACGTGGAACCTTGCGCAGCCCCAGCTTTGAAGGAGCAGAATTTACCGCGCTAAATGGGAGCGAGGAGTCTAAGTCATCCATAGAATCGCTATCCTCCACATCCGCCCACAGCCGATAACGTGGGCTTGGGAGAGAGGTGGAGGGAGTGGGGGCCTGGGTGGAAGGGCCCTCTTGGGTCAGGGAGGAGACTCGGTCCAGAACTCCAGTGCTTGCAGAAACATCTTGAGTCTGCATTGGCTCATTATCAGTTAGCGCTGTTAACAAAGCTAAGGGGGCATCGTCACACCCGAGGAGAGGAGTAGGGGCAGAAGAGAAAGTTGATGGGTCTTTTGCACCCACTGCCCTCTCATCGGAAAAAACCGGGACATCCCCAAGATGAACAGGGGGGAGAGCAGCTAGGCCCTGGAAAGGGCCCTCCAGGCGAGGAGTTTTAACCTCCGCAATGAGCCTAGCGGCTACAGCACCCGTTGCAGCAAGGCCTGTTTCCACAACGCAATCATCTTGTGTAATTCTGACCCCGAGCCTAGGGCGGGGTCGAGGAGGCAGTGGAGTATTTGGATCAGCTAAAAGCTTTGCTGCTAGCCAATCCCTTTCCTTCCAAATCCTAGTGATCTCATTCAGATCGAATCTGTCCTCAGGCAGGAACCGCTTCTTGAGAAGGGCCAACCTGGCCGTGGTGATTGCTTCAAGAAGGAAAAGAGATTCGCTTTTATGGGTTCCTGCATGAAGACATCTCATCTGAGCAACTGCTTGTTCAACTTTTGCATGGAAGGCATCAATACAACTAGTCAGCTGGTCCACTATCCATTCGTTTTCTAGAGTCTCAATTTGGTATGGAGAACCAGGACCAATATGATCCCTAATAATATCATCCCTCGCCCTAAAGGTGGAATAAATTTCTAAGGCCCTTGGGTTGCATTGCGTGGTACACAAGTTTGTATATAGGCGTTCCGCCCTGATCCTTACAAGTTCACTAAATCTTGGGATAACAGTATCCCAGTCCATGGCCAGACGGTCTTGCGAAGGAAGGCAGCTCTGGCAGCTTCACGCCAGGCCAAAGGGCAGTCCCGAAGTACATGCTCCGCTTCTTCGCAGTTAGATCCGCACTCGCATGAGCCACGAGTTTGAAGGCCAAATCTAGCCAAGTAGCCATTGAAATTCCCATGGTTTGTGAGAAGCTGGGTGGTCTTAGACGTAAGTGAGAGATCATGTTCTGCAACTCCAGGAAAGTACCTGAACGTGGGGCGGCCGTTTGGTGAGCTGTTCCATTTTTCCTGCCAGAAAGCCAACAAATCGGTAGACATTTGGAGCTTCGAAGAGGACCTTGGTCTTGGGAGATCGTCCACAAACAGGATACTGGTCGAAGAACGGGCTTCGGCATCAGCCAGTTCATTGCCGATAATTCCGTGGTGGGCCTTGACCCACTTCAGATGGACAGTTTGGCGTCGGAGCAAAGAGCGGTAAAGTAGAATGGCAGCACTGGTCTGCAGGGTGGGCGCAGAGGCATTGCAAATATCAGTGAGTGCCGCCCGGGAGTCAGAAGTAGATATTGTCCGAGTCAGCCAGGTTATCAAGAGCATAGGCAAAGGCCATGGAAAGGGCTTGAACTTCTGCTTGGAAGACGGTGCACCAATCTGGTAAATGGGCTTGCGATGAGTAGACATGGCGGCCGTCCTTGAGAATGACGAAGGCGCAACCCACACCGCTGGGGGAGCGAGAGCCGTCGGAGTACAATTCGGTCTGGGCACGGTCGTCAGGATCAAAGACGTCGAAAGCAAAGTTCCCGCGAATGGAAGGGTGGTCCAGTAAAGCGGGAGGAAGGCGTCCCTCAAAATCCCCAGAGCGAAGACGCATACGATGCTGGTACAGGTGGTAAGCCACAGCAGAACAAGGGGGGACGCCAGCCAAAACAAACAAGCTTTCCGTGGGAACAGTCCGGTAGGCCCTGCAAATCAATAAGAGAATGGGACGACACATCGAGTCCAAGGACCTTGCCGGATGAACGAAGGCAGCTCGGTGACCCCAAACATCAGCGCCGTATAACAAGGCAGGAAGTAGACAAGTACGATAAATGGTGCGGAGGACGGACGGAGAGATGCCCCAAGTCTGCGCAGCGACAATTTTCAGCCGGTGCATGAAGGGAAGAGTCTTGGTCTTCAGATGAAGAAGATGGTCTTTCCAAGTGAAGGCACAGTCAATCACCAGGCCAAGATACTTGAGCGTGGGTGTCACGGGGACATTTACATCACAAAAGTGAACACTGGGAGGGTCCTCTTCGGCAGTGATACGGCGAATGAAATTCCGGGGGCCGGAGCCCGGGCCTCTTCTAGTGCAGTGAATCTCTCTAACACAAGGGTGAAAAATGGACTGAGACTTAGCGGGGTTGAAGGTCAGCTTATTAGCCGCGGCCCACTCCAGTAGATCGATAGCTACCGCCGGCCACTTTGTCTGGATGCCAGCAGCAGAAGTATCTCCAAGCAAAACCAGAGTGTCGTCAGCTACCGCTTGAGCGCAGGTGGCAGGGAGGTCATAACGGTCAATGGAGTTCAGGGTTGTCAAGAGTTGGTCCATGATGACAAGCCACAGTGCAGGGCCGAGGCAAGAGCCCTGAGGGCAGCCACGAGTCATTGGGATGGTGACTCTACCGAGTGAAACGAAGCGGTCTTCAAGGAATGACTTGATCAGCAGGTAAAGATTACCAGGAATCTTCTTAAGGCGGAGTTCAAGAAGAAGCCTTGGATACCACGCGCAATTGAATGCATTGGTGATATCCAAGGCGACAGCCAAGCAATGGAGATCCTGGCGATGGAACGCAGTCACAAGTTCTTGGTATTGCAGAATGGCGCTAACAGAATCCTTCAGTCCCCGGTATCCAAACTGGTGGGGGGATAAACGATGATGACTTTCCAAAAAAAACATAAGTCTGTCAGAGCACAGCCTGTCCAACACTTTACCTACGGAGGAGAGAAGACAGATAGGCCTAAATTTGCCCTGTTCCTTGGGCGAAAAAGGGCGACCCGGGCAAAAAAGGGCGAAAAAGGGCGACCCGGGCAATCTTCCAAGGAGATGGGAACACGCCGAACTGTAGACACCAATTGAGCAGCTGAAGCCATTGATCTCCAAGAGCATGCAGGATGTAAAAAAGACACTCAGGTGGCACCCCGTCTGGGCCTGGAGCGGAGCCAAGACGTATCCGGGCAATGGCGCGTCGCAATTCCGACGGAGTAAAGCAAGCATCAGGGTTTAAGAAGTAATAAACGGGTAGCATGGTGTTCACAGGAGTTGGAGGAGATATCGTCATCAGGGAAATATTCAGAGAGCAAATAGCTGGAAGTGTCATCCTCGCCTGTGGTCCAAGAACCGTCCCGACGACAGACAGTCTGAAGAGCGGGGCGCGATCCCTTCTTCTTAGCCAAAATCCGGTATGGGAGAGAGTACGGATCGCGATTGGCTTCTGTTTCGCACAGCTCCTTCCACGATTTTTCCCCGAGCTTGTCGCAGGGCAGACTTATATTTACGACGCTCGGCACGATAGATGTCATAAAGACGGTCCCTGGCATCCCCACGAGCGCGCTGAAAGTCACGCCGACAGCGATTCACTAAACGCTTGATTGACCAGAGTTCGGCGTTCCACCACGGTTTGGAGGGTCGACCTCGTTGAGGGGACGAAGCGAAAGAACAAGCGTCTTCGATGGTGGTAAAAAATTCACAAGCTTTGGCTTCAACATCAGCAGCGGACCTAGGAGTGGAAAGAAAGTCCGGTGGAAGACCCGAGCGCAAAAAACCCTCAAAAAGCTTCCAGTCCATACGGTGCGCAAAGAATCTAGAACTGCACTCGACAACAGGTGACGGCTGGGAGGCGGAAGAAAGCACAGTTACGAAGGAGATGGCTTGATGGTCACTCAAAGAGTCATCGTCAATGACGTGCCAGTCTTGGATGGACAAATGACGGAAAAGGCACACGTCGATCCAGTTACGTCCGTTCTGAGTACAGAAAGTCGGTGGCGAGCGAGGATCATTGGCCACAGAGAGATCAAGTTCCAAAACAAGTTGCTCCAAGAGAGAAGTGCGGTCAGTTTCATGAGCAGAATGACCAGGCGGCGTGGGACCCCACAAAACACTGCGGCCATTCAGATCTCCAACCAAAAGTAGGCGCCACTCGTGACGGGCTGGTAGGTAGGGACAGTGGGAATGTCGTTAATCAATTCCTGCGCGTCACAAATTCTTGGACTCCATCGTCTTCGATTGATAAGTCACTTAACTCGTAGAAAGTCTTCCTCTCCCCACTCGTTTGGGAACTATTCTGCCATTTCTTGTGAATTCCAGACGATCTTCTTGGAGTCCATCGTCTATGTTTGACGAGTCACTCGGCTTTTGGTAACGGTGGGGATTTCCAGTTGAGGTCTAAACACGACCGGGCGTAATGTGAGCCCCGGCCTAGCTAGACCTCGACCTCGGGACTAAGCTTCAGACTAAATTTATTGGTAACGATTTCAATGCTGGACTAAGTTAGGGACTTACTAGTACAGTACTAGCTAGACCCCAACCTTTAGCCTAAAGTAGTACTGGGTAATCTTGGCGATTTCCATGTTGAGGTCAAGCTAGTACAGTACTCTGATTGGTTAATACCCGTCCTGTGACGTCATATCACCTGTAAACACTATCAACGCATTGGGCTTCTCCAAGATACGTCGAGATTCGTGTATCAAATTGTTTTCAAGCAAATTTCGGTGATTTTTATTATTCGGTTTTCGGGATAGCAGGTTTCGTAAAAACTTAATTGTGACTGAATCATTTTTTTAAATATTTTCTTTCCAAATTTAGCATATTTCAGTTTAAAATTACATAAACAGACCCGTAGCTATCCATTGACGAATGGGGTTGGGTTAAGGATACATTTTGGACGTCTAGGCTATGAAATGAATGCCAATGAACTGCTGTGTGCAAACATGGCAGCAGGGGAGACATTTTTTTCAAATGGACTGTCAAGATCTGAAACATAGTGAAATCTCTTGCTCAGTTTTATCCCAAACGAACTAGAGGTATTACTGCAAAAAACTTGCACATTTTAAAGCAAGAAAGATGAAAAAAACGGCAAAACCTTTCACTTAGCTTTGTCCAAAACAATTTGAGGTATTATTGGAGAAAAGCTTTTAAATATAATATGAAATCGACATGCACCATTTTCATTTTTTTCTCCCTTGATTCAGGGATTTTAGGTAATTTTTGCCCGAATTTAGTGCCTTTGGGTCGCTTTTGTCCTTTAATTTGAAATCTTATGGACTTTTATTGTCAAATTGTATACCTTCGAATTTTTTGGAATTCTTAACAAGTTTGTAGTATAAAAAATGGAATTCTTTCTGCATTAATACAAAAGGATCTTCAAATCTTAGTAGAGATAGGCTAACAGAAAAAGGACTACAGCAAATCAAACAGCCAACTCAATTTTCCAACTCAATTTTTAATTTTGCTAGCTATACCCGATGTTCATGAAGTACGGATTTAATACAAATTCTGTTTAACTAAAACACTGGCAGAATGGGCTAGCAGACGAACTAGTAAATAAAATTTGTGAGATTTCACGACTTCAGACGGCGAAAACTTGGCAGAAATTGTTATTAAGTTTTGATTTTATGTAGTTTTATTGTTAACGTTTCTTCCTTACTTAAAAAAGTTTTAAAATCCTGGCCGTGATGTTGTTTTGGATTATTAATATATCAGTAACTCACTCTCTCTTCCTCCCCGCCCCCCCTCCCCCCACATAACGCAAGTTAAGAGTTACTCCTTACTGCTGAATCGCCTCTTCTGGGCACTGTCTAACAGAGAAAAGCTACATGAAGTAAAATAGCCAACTCAATTTTTAATTTTACCAACTGGGTATGATTTTCACAAAGTTAATTCTTATCCAGTCTTTAAACTTGGCTGAGACACAGTTTAAAGCATATTTTATTTTTAGTTTCTACATTATCTATGATATTTTAAGCCATGGTGGTGATTGGCTAACAAACAAGCAAACAAAACGGCTCTTTTCCCGCTAGGCACAATCTAGCTCTGAGTTCGCATACTAGTCTGGTAGCAGTTAGACGCCAAAATGATTATTCTGTCTGTTCTATAAGCAAAGATATAGCCGATATATGATTTTTCAGCCATCTTGGCCGCCATCTTGATATTTAAATTTGCCCATGGGTGACAAAGTGGTACCCTGCAGAATTTCATTAAGTATGTCTTGAAGAAACGTAAAACACCATAAAACATTGGGGGGACCTTACTTGGTTTAGGTTAAAAATGCCATTTGGCAACCAGACTGTAGCCTACTTCTTTTCAGTCGCGTGGATGGAGGAGAGCTGCAGGGAAGCGATTAGAAACGGTCAAGGGTAGCGTTTGGTTACTCGCACGCTAAACGTTACGAAAGCTAGTAAAAAAAAAAAAGCATCTGAAACGTTACTTTAAACTGATCGAAGGATGATAATGATTAACCAGTATTGATGGAAACGGGACTTGGCAGTGATATTTAATTCGAGCTTGACAACTCGAATTTGCCAACTGTATTGTACGTCTTCTTGGACGGTTGGGGGAAGGGGGGAGGCCCCCCCCCATCCTCGGGGTTGCTATGGCCCCCGGTAAAAATTAGTTATGTTAATCTGTTAAAACATGTCAATGTACGTGGTCACTTCGAAAACCTAAACCAATTCACATTTACGAACTGAAATTATCATCTCCTACCGAAAAATATGCAAATATACAACAGCCAGTCTCCAGCGCTGTAGTAAGGAGTGATTTCATCCTGCAGGCACGGACAATAGCATTGCTCTGGCACCTATTCTCGAAAGGCAGTAGTGACGCCAGAACACAATAGGTAGGTTTCCCATGTGCCATCCCCCCACCCCCCCGTCCAACACTATGCCTAACTACCAACTTTATTTTAATCAGCCGGGTATTAAAGTTTATTGATCGATTCTGACATATTTTCAGTTTTATTAATATAAACAACTGTATTAATACAAAGAACTTGTATTTGTATATTTTACTTGTTTGTATTGAGTAATGGTAAGCTCGGTGAGCATGGAAAAATGTTCGGAGGCAATGTCTACTCTTACCCCCCCCCCCTCCCCCGGTAGATTCGTCACCGTTGACGGGAGCAGGATCGTGCGGGTTTTTTTCTTATTTATTTACGTTTCAGAATCGCCACACATCATCTACGATTATACGAACTATTCAGTTCTCCATTTGCTCTCATTGGAAATAGATTTGACTTCATGTAGCAAAATTGTTACTCAGGGAAAGCAACGCTCAGTAAAACTGAACCAAGAATTTATTACTTTTTGACTAGCGGAATGGGAGATAACTTCCGTCAGCTTCATGTTCAACGCTCCATGTAGAAGTTCAAAATATAAAAATATTTTAGGGATTATTGTTTGGTAGCTGGGCCATCCTCTTCCCAGATCCTTGCCTGTACTTGGGACAGGCACAAATTCCTATTGTCCCACAGGCACGTTTCCTGGGTCTGGTGTTCGATTCCAGGTTATCTTGGCTTCCACACTTGCGCCAACTTAAAGACAAGTCTTTGCGGGCACTTAACATATTGCGGGTTCTGTCGGGCACTTCATGGGGTGCCGATCGCGCTGCCATGTTGCACCTCTACCGAGCCCTTGTCCGCAGTAAACTTGATTATGCGTGGATGGTGTATGATTCGGCTAGTGACTCGACTCTCCAGATGTTGGACACTGTGCATCACAGTGGCCTGCGTGTGGTGACTGGGGCATTTCGAACTTATCCAGTGGTCAGCCTCTATGCTGAGGCCTCGGAGCCACCTTTGGCCATTCGTCGGCGACAGCTTGCCATTCAGTATGCTGTGCGTTTGCGTGCTGTGCAATCCAGTCCTGCTTGGTCCATGGTTTTTGGGCCAGACTTGCGAGTCGGTAGACGCAGGGTGGGTAAGGGTGATTTCCGCGATAGGCTCCAGCAGTCCTGTCAGGAAATAGCCTTTGAAATGCCCTGCGTCTTGAGGCTTGGGGAGATGTCAGTGGCCCCTTGGCTTGTCCCAAGTGGCATTTTCATTTTCGCTCTGGCGTCCCTCCCGAAGGGTTCCACTCTACTAGCAAGGTACTTGTAGGAGTTTCGGCGGCTGTGTTCCCAGTACGCCGGTTATCAGTGGCTGTTTACTGATGGGTCGAAGTCGGATGTTGGCGTGGCCTGTGCTTGTGTGTGTAAGGGAGTAACGGTTGCCCATCGCCTTCCATCAGGCTATTCTGTGTTTTCTGCAGAGCTTTTGACTCTTGGTTTGGCGGTGGAATGGATCCTTGACCTTCAGGGCACCCATTTCATTGTCTTTAGCTATTCCATGAGTGCCCTGGAGTCCTTGGCGAATTACAATCCTCGGAACCCCTTGACACAACGTGTCCAAGCTTTGCTTTCCAGCTTGCCTGGCCAGTGGAAAACCGTCCTTTTCTGCTGGATCCCGGGCCATGTTGGGATTGGTGGAAATGAGCAAGCTGATTCTGCAGCGAAACGGGCCCTTTCTGGCCCTCTCGAAAGGGATCTCAGCCTTGTTCCCTTAGACGCCTTTCCAGCTCTTCGTCTGAGGTTACACGCTTTTTGGCAGACCTTGTGGGACAGACAGGACGGTAATAAGTTACTAGCTATTAAGGGCACCGTCGAGGAATGGCACTCGGCGTGTCGCCGCAGTCGCCGTAAGGAGGTTGTGTTGGCCAGTTTGCGCATTGGTCACACCAGACTTACTGTTTCCTTTTGCGGGGGGTTGACCCTCCTGAATGTTATTGGTGTCGGCGGCCACTTACGGTCCGGCACTTCCTTGTTGATTGTCGCCATCTTGATGGTGTTCGTCGTCGTTTTCATCTTCCGCATAACATTGCGCGTCAATTGGGCAATAAGTCTGTCCTCCTGTCCGGTGTTTTTCAATTTTTGCAGGAGGTACAGATGTATGACAAGATTTAGATTAGGGGTTTGAATAACATCTCTGTAATGTGTGGTGCAGTGGCAACCCGGACCACTGCACTGTGACTGGGGTTGGCGCTAATGACCAAGTTGTCGACGCGCCATTAAGCCTCAATCCCCCCCCCACCACCTTCATGCTCAACACTTTATGAAGGACTTAAAAATCTGAAAATATCTTAACGGATTGTTGTTTGTAAGCTTACTGTTCCCCCCCTTCGTTTGCTAACCATACCGCCAGCATTAATTCATTTATCTCTACGCCACTTATTACTAGTATAAAAAAATGTCTTTAGATTATTAATGTCTTCAGGGCAACCCAGTAATGAGTTTACGGGTCTGGGAAAGAGACCTCAGCTTAAAACTTTGCGCTGGGCCCGGGGAACTATAAACATAAATAATATGCAACACTCAACACTTCGCACTGCAGCTCTCCCCTCCTACTTTGTTGACATAGAACAACCTGACCTGCAGGGAAGCATCGGGCAGCGAATGGATCCTTGGCCTTCAGGGCACGCATTTCATTATCTTTAGCGATTCCATGAGTGCCCTGGAGTCCTTGGCGAATTACAATCCTCGGAACCCCTTGACACAACGTGTCCAAGCTTTGCTTTCCCGCTTGCCTGGCCAGCGGAAAACCGTGCTTTTCTGCTGGATCCCGGGCCATGTTGGGATAGGTGGAAATGAGCAAGCGGATTCTGCAGCAAAAGGGGCCATTTCTGGCCCTCTCGGTAGGGATCTCAGGCTTGTTCCCTCGGACGCTTTTCCAACTCTGCGTCTGAGGTTACATGCTTTTTGGCAAGCCTCGTGGGATGGACAGGACGGCAATAAATTACGAGCTATTAAAGGCACTGTTGAGGAATGGCACTCGGCGTGTCGCCGCAGTCGCCGTGAGGAGGTGGTGTTGGCCCGTTTGCGCATTGGTCACACTCGACTTACTCACTGTTTCCTTTTGCGGGGGGTTGACACTCCTGAATGTTATTGGTGTCGGCGGCCACTTACGGTCCGGCACTTCCTTGTTGATTGTTGCCATCTTGATGGTT